>CM050649.1:50006639-50189501 GCA_027574665.1 Rhynochetos jubatus | reverse complement strand
ATTGCATTTCATTGATTAGAAATGGGGTTCTGTTGAATGCAAAGGATGCCCTTTCCTTTTCTCTGTAAATGCAGTGCTTGCAGAAAGAATATGATGACTTTTTAATTAGATATGTTGTTGTTGTCATTGTTTACATAACTGATGTCACACTGGGGTAAAAGAAGGGGGCCAGCGTTTGGTTGCTTTCAAATTTTTTTTTTTTTGCAATTGACAAATACAGCAAAATATTTCACATCCACCTCATGACAAAAGGCAAATAGTAAACACAATCAGTGCAAATGATTAATGCTCTTCACTGTGATTTAACAATGACTTCTCCCTTCTAGAAGAGCTAGAAATAACCACTGTGCAACGGTCACAAATGTACATTGAGTGCACAGGGGGAATGAAAGAACCTAGGCTGTCATATGGCACCAAGATTTGGAACTCCATATGCCAGAGCTGCCAAAACTACATCACTTGGACTAAGACCTGTTCAGAGAAACATAATTCCTGTCAGCATCAGCATTTCCGCTGCTAAAGGTTGAAGGTTCACAACAAAACTTTAAAAAAGACGCCATTTTTTTTCCCAGATGCTTGAGGCTGTCACACTGCTCAGCTATGACATACCCATCGGGACAGAGAGAGCCTCAGAAGTTCTGCACAGCAGAGTAGCGACAAAGAGTGCCTGACCGTATCATTACTAGAAATGCTGTGCACGACTTCCAGAAAGCCACTGGCTTTAAAATGCTGCTGAATGTTACCGTGACCCTTGCAAAACTGGCCTGAAATTTATAGTTGATCAAGGCTGGCATTTTAGGAACAATGAGCTATTTCCTGGAAGTAATTACTAGAGATGCAATAGCCATGAATGTCATTCTACTGTATCAGGCCTCAGTTAACATTTAAAATGGTCTCAAACCCACAGGAGTAGGTTACACTCCCTTCCTGTCCCAGATCTCTCCATCATGTGTCTTCCCCTTTTCTCCCATCTTACAAACATGATGTAGGCACTCTGCAGTGTTTACTTAACTGGAATGGCAAGAGATATGACACTTTACAAAGTGTCCTAAAAGAGTGGCAAAATGCAACCCTATGTGTGATCTCCTCTTAGAACCATTAGGGGTTTCAGGGGCTCTTGCAAGAGTAGACCAAGAACTAGCTACCAAAGAGCTGTTTAAGTTTGTATGTTTCAATACATTGCCCAAGGAATAACCTTTATGATATTTTTCACAGCCCCCTTACTCTGCCCTGTGAACAGAGGAGTACAGGGGACTAGTCTCACACCAGAATGAGCAGTTTCCTCCTCAAGTGCTTACAGAACTCAGCTTTATGATCTATGAAATCCATGAAGGCCCACAGAAAGTCTGTGTTCACAGAGAATTACAGCTTATCTAGCTGTTTATCAACTTTATTCATTCTCTTGGATTTACATAGACACAGGAATAAAGGATGGTTCAAATAAGAATGACTGCAAAAGAGTTATAATCTTATTGGACTGAATTATCCCTAAAATGAATAAATATTTAAATGTGAGCAAACATATCAGAACCACACACATTAGATGTTTATTGGCTGTACTGACCTTGTATTCACACCATTTTTCTTCTTCTATTTTCCTTTGTAGGTTATTTGATGATGTTATTTTCAGTTCACTTCATATGGCTCTTTTTCGCTGTTCACAAATTGCCAGAGACTAATGGGACAATTCTTCAGCAATTACACTGAAATAAGGACAACAATGCACTGGTTATGTTTCATATTTCAGTACATGGGAGAACTTCATGCCATCTTTTCCCTTGAATTTACAATACATTAGACCTTAAAAAAGACTACTGACACCAATGAATTCCTTTTACATTTTTCAGTGTATAATCCAGATATGGTATCAGTGCATCATCCAGTCAAGCCAGATGAGATCTAAATCACAGAGGGGCTAGGGTGCTGGGAACCAATCTACTCAAGCCATTCCTCCTGTTTTCTAATTCTGTGACTGTCTAGTGACAAAAGCTTTCAAGTGGGAGCAAGAACCCAGGACTTGCCCTACTTGCTTAGTGCCCTGAACACAGTAAATGGAAGTCCCTCTGGTGTGTTTCTGTGCTCTAGTTTACAATGTACAGCACCCATCACTGTTTTTCAGAGGTGACAGAAACAATTTTTGCAGCTGTACTTCAGTTAAAAGTCCAATATGTTTTTTTATTCCTGTACATAAAGAACAAAGCCTTCTGGGCTTTAATGTTTTAGTACTTGCAAGACCCTAGGCAAAATGTCTGGCACTAGCAGCCAAGAACAAAAAACAAGTGCTTCTTATAGGTATGCAAGAGAACTGAGGTGCAGCCATTCCTTTAGAAATGAGAGGGGGTTAGACATCCAACTTTCTTTTATGTTTGGTATAAATCTTATGTTTTGTGTCTGGAAAAACTATATATCCTATGGAAAGAACTACCTAAATAAAGCAGTGTCTTTTATTAAGAGACAAAATCTTGAAATAGTCAGTCACATTGAGAGCAGTTCTGATGTTTTTTTCTCAAAATATTTGGTTCCATGTCTTGCCTTCAGCAATTACCTATCACAGAGGTAGAAGTTGGAAATCAAACTGACAAAGGAAATAACTGAGGAAGAATGAAGTTGCTTCTAAATCTCTGTTGATGGTGTGTAAAATCCATTGATTTATACTACCAGCTGCTGAGATGAGAACAGAATCCCCCCTTGTACAATCTCTCTTGTAAAATGTTGAATAAACCGTTTGGAGACACCTATAAATAATGGTGTAATCACCTAGTGCAACCATGTTTGCCTGACTTGAGTATTCCTGCTTGTGGGCAGTTATTTACATGAGTATACCTAGCTAACTTACTAGGAATTCTGGAGTGAAGAGTTGTCCGCTCACGGAAATAAAGCATGTGGGCTGCCAGAGCTAGTATTTGCTCGTCTCCTGGTTTCATTCTTCTTGAAGTTGGATCTGTTGAGGATTCTATGCCTTTGACTTACTCAAATACGTGTAGATACTATTACTAGATGCAAAGGTCAGAATGCTCAAGAGGCTCCCACATTTCAATGCAGGCTCCTAAATCAATTAAGTATTTGTTCTGCAGAACTTATTTAGTCTTCACACTAAATTATTTAAAATTTCTTTTAGTCTGCAAAATGGTACTTTGGTGTCTTAGTCACCTAACAGTATTTAAAAAATACTGTTATTTCTTCCCAATTCTTCACTTTAATTCTTACTTTGTTTTTTTTTTTTCTTTTTTTTTTTTTTTTTTAAATTTACATCTTTAAGAATATTTTATGAACTATTTTTGGCATTTCTGTATCATGCTGAAGTGTCCAGAAGGTTGTGTAGATACTGTATATATAGGTATTTAAATATCAAATAAGAAACTTCAGAGGAAGCAGAGAGAAGTCCTGACCTTATGTCTGTTGGGCACCTGAACTGTCCACTTCAAAAACTCTTGGGTTGACACATCATTAGAAAATTTTTAAATTTAAAGCTTTGAAATTTAAAGCACTTAAATGCAAAGTTCTAATTTTTCAGTGTCATTTATTATGATTTATTATTTAATTATTATGAATAGTGCATATGAGCATATATTTGTCATAATATGAGAGACCTCATGGTTGCCCTCATGACAGGGCATTAGATGTGGATCAAGAGAACTGGGTTCTGTATGTCTCTGTGTTTCAGCCCTTCAGTTTTTGGGGACACTGATATGGGTCATGGATGAAATTCATAGTATCACACAATCAAAGAATTATTTAGGTTGGAAGGGATATTTAAAGGTCATCTAGTCCAACCCCCTGCAGTACGCAGGGACATTTTCAACTAGACCAGGTTGCTCACAGCCCCATTCAACCTGACCTTGAATGTTTCCAGGGTTGGGACATCTACCACCCTCTGGGCAACCTGGGCTGGTGTTCACCACCCTCATTGTTAAAAATGTCTTATATCTAGTCTGAATCTACCCTCTATTAGATTAAAATTAGCATCTTTCTTTTGAAGCTGAATGAGACTTCTGGACTGTAAATTCCTAGCTAGGTAGACTTTAATTTATCGTACAAGGTAGTGAATGAAATGAAGCACCCAATTCAGAGGGGCTATTTAAATTTGGTATAGATGGGGGAAATAAGCAGAACACTAAACTACTCCTATAACATGTGAGATGCCACTGTAGATACAGGTAATTCCTTAAGGTTTGCTCCCTTCCTTGATGTTTTTCACAGTATTCTTTTTTTTAAGTAATCAGACCTGCTGATAAAAAAAAATATGATTCAAATATGGAAAATATTCATGTTCTCCAGTGAATTGTAAATGCTTCTTCCTGTCATTAACCACAACAGCTTTCCTACAGCCAGACCTTCAATTGTCTTGCACTGCCACCGATTATTATTAACTTTAAATCAACTACTCACGTAATAATGAAGTCTTCCTGTTAGAAGACTATCTCTAGGTAAGTAATAGTTCTGCAGGTTACTGTTTTTTCAAAGGAACAAAGTCATGGGTTGGATTTCTTTTGCAAGGCAACCTTTTAAACTTCCTCAATATCTTCTGATCTGCTGAAGGAGAAAACAGCTCTTAGCTGAGACAGATTTGCACTGATTAGATTTGAAATGCCATTTTCAGTTCAAGTTTGACCAGGTAGGAGTTACATAAAAAACAGGGAAAAGCTCAAATGTGAATTCATACCCTGTTTCCTTGAAGGCAGCTGTTAAAAAATCCCCATGGATACTGTTAGCCTTGCTTCTAGCACAGAATCTACATTGCCATTCTCTGTGTGTGCTTAGTGAGAGTGAGTCAAGCCATATAATAGCTGTAAAGAAGCCTGAGATTGAAAAAGGTCCCTGGGTTCTTTCATGCTATGAAGTATTCACTTTTTGAATCAGATTTGTCAGTACCAGTGGTACAGATGATCAGCATATGCATCAGCATCACTGCAGATCCATATTTCCTTTAGTCCACAGTACTTCTTGGAGAGATCCAGCCCCGACGGATACACTTGGCAGGGTCAAACTGTTCTCTCTGAGATGGTGGAAACAGCAGGGGACATAAGGTAGCAAGCCAGTACTGAACGCACCTGAAAATGGACCACTTAAGGAGTTTCACCTTAGGAATTCAGTGTGCATAGAGACTATGGATAGAACAACAGCAGACGGACCTTAAAGACATTGGTGTTTCTTATAGAAAATGCAGCTGTTCATAACTCTGACAAAATTAAGGACTTAGAAGTACAACTCAAAGGTGTCTGTTTTCAGAAATACCTGGCTCGTTAGATCTTCACCCTAGGTTGCAGAAGGAAGAGAAAACAGTCTAAAAAGTTGCAGGCAAAAAGAGTATCTGTATGTTTTTGACTATGACAGATTCAGATCTTAGTCAGTTTGCAGCTTGATTACAGTACATAAACATTATACGAGGCATTAAACTGAGACATTGTGAAGGTGAGCTGATTCAGAAGCAAACCAGGTGTCTCCAAATTTAAAGTTGGAAGTTTCAGCATCCACAGAAATGCTTGTTGCCCTTCCTCCTCTCCTTCCCCAAAGTGCTAGCTCTCGTAAAGCAGAAATTACAGATGCTTTAGCAATTCATTTGGGACATCTGGACATTAATGTAATCCTGATGAAATGAAGAGTAATTTCTGCCTCTTCACATCTTGTAGTGCCCCCATATATTTCACCCATCAACATATTTCTTCAGTCTAAAACCTGCATCTTTTGTTGGTATGAACAGTGCAGAATCCAAAATTAGTAACTTTTTCTGTGGTGAGCCCCAGTTTGAGGTTGATTCAGCTTACATTTACTCTGCCATAAATCAGAAGTAAATCAATGCATGTTAGCAGGACCAATCACACTGGATTCAAAGTGGTGAAGCATGAAGAGAGTCAGGTTCCGTACGTCCTATTTCTGCTGTGCATTCACCTTGCCATTTCTAGACCCTTCATTGCTCGGGTTTGACAATGTCTCAAGCTGGTGAATGGTGAACTTTACTGGCATTTAAGGTTGTCTCTACTAGATTAGCAAAAGAAAGGTGCTCTGTAGTTTCTAGGCTTTCTTTTTCTCTTTGTTTCTGTTTCCGTTATTGAGCAACTTTCACAAATCCCACTCTCTTGAAAGAAAAGGAATTAAACTGTCAGCTAGTCTTTGCTTTAATGGGTTGAGTTAGTGTGTTGTATCTGTAGCTTTTCTCTTTAGGAAAATCTTTCTGAAATGCTCTGTGATTTTTGTGAGAGCAGTTTACAGCAAATGCAGCTGAACATGGATAACTGCTTAGCATAGTAGTGTGTTTGCAGAAAAAGAAAAAGGTGCCCTACCTGGGTAAAGAAGGTGTAGTAACAGTAGAATATTTGCTCCAGGATGAATGACCTCAGGGTGCTCTCGCAGCAGTTTCAGCTAAGCTCTGAAGCAGTGATCTTGACAGAAAGCACTTGAAAACACTGGACAGTTTTGAAAACATGACCCTAGGGTGTCTGCTTTTGCCATTGTCCATCATTAAAAGATAAAAGGGGGAACGGGTGGTGGGAAAAGAAAGTAAACATTTAGCAAAACAACAACAACAAAAAAATCATGCAGTCTGGCCCCACAAGGATGCTAGTGTGTCTTCCACATTATAGATATTACATACAGTAAGGACTGCAAAGGATTAGCAACCAAGTACATGTAAAATAGCTTAATGTACATACTCTACTAATAGGAAAGGCAAGCACATGATGAAACAGCTGAATTTGTCAACCTCCTGTAACTTGAAACTAACTTTATTTAGCAAAACTTCTAAAATCTGGCCTAACCTAAGCTTTTAGACACATAATTAAGTGACTATGTGAGGATTTTTCCCCTTCTGAGAAGAGATTGGAAAATCCCTTCTGTTCAGTGGAAAAGTTCCCTGGCGATAATATCACTGCTTTCCACTTAAATTGAGAATTCAGGACTGTAGTCAATTCACATATTGGGTCCTGTCAAACACACTATTCTCTCTGTCATCCATAGAAGACTTCAGAGCCATGCCATCTATTCATCATACCAAATTTTATATTTTGGTTTTGCTTTCTGAGTGTGTTCCAGAAAGTTATTAAGGTGTCCAATTTCTGGTACGTCTTGACCTACAGACACAACTTCATCAATACTGACTGCCAGGGGACAAGGACAAAGGAAGGTGGAGGGAATTGCTTTCTTCCAGCGCTGAACAAAGAATGTTACCAGAATTCAGTAACAGTAATAAAGAATGAATGGAGCTGTGAAATGAGATATTCAAAACAGTCAGAAAATTCACGGACTTTTTAAAATATGGAAGTAGCAGATATATGTATTTTTGCTTATTCTGCCGACCACTTTTTCTGAGCTCTTTTATGAGCACTATAGTACCAACACTGATGATGACAGGCTGCAAGGATTATTTCTGCATGTTGTTCTTATAGAAGACTTTTTTGGGTAATGATAGCCATAACACGTGAACAAGACGTTCAAACTTTGTTACTTTGTGAGGGTCATGCCATCATAAAAATGAGGGACATTCAACATTTCTGACATCTGAATAACCCAGCAGCAGTGGAAAAAGGAAGTTTTAGTGGGATTCCATGCTATGTCTGCTGCTAAACACTGCAGCTCCTTTCCAAGGTTGTTTTTAGAGCGGCATTACTGAATGTTATGTTGTTATGAACCGCCAATTGAGCTGTCAGTCTATGGCTATGAAATATCTTGCCTAGCAGACATTCTGTTATCATAGAAATCCAAAATACTTCAATCCTATTCAGAGCATTGTAACTTAAACACCACTTCAGAAAGAGTACTGACATTTCCCTCTACCCAATGGTACGATGCTCAGGCAGAGCAGGAGATACCCACTGCCAGTCACCCTCTCTGCCCTGGGGTGTTTTAAGACTATATCTGCAACTCCTAACAAGGAAGCCTGTGTGGATTGCTTCCACTCTCTTTTGCTATTACTGGTGCAGCCTGCCAGCTGAAACATGTGCATACAAAATATGTCTTGAGTTTTTTTGATGATCTACATGGTATTAAAATAATCCTGAGCTTTTTTTTCTTTTTTTCTTTTTTCCTTTTTTTTTTTTTGCAGATGAGCAAACACACATGGCTAAATTTCTTGTTTTCAGTGTGAATTCACTCTCCTTTTTTGTTCTACTCCCATCAGATTATTCCGGTAGCATCAAGGAGATAATAAGAAGAAAAGATGTAGAACGACACAGGTCATGCTTATTCCCTGATGCACTGCTACCTAGTTTGTTTTTTTTAAACAATAACTGTCAGGTATCTGTCTTAGGAAAACTAAAAAAAAAAAAAAAAAAAAAAAAAAAAAGAGATAATTTTCCATTTCAGTAGGGGAAATACTTTGCGTCTTCAAGGAGTGCAGTTCTTCAGGTTTTCAAAAATGAAAATCTTGACCTTTAATAATGGCATCTTTTATTTAAGTGAATTCTCCAGCTTACCTTGTGCTCATTCTGGTAATTGTACACTCAACACTGAGTTATCCTGTGTTAAATGAATATGGCAAATTCTCACTTGAGCAGAAATATTGTAAAGCAAATACCATTAAGGACCACTGGCTATGGAAAAGTGCTTATGGTAAGCACTATGTAGCAGCTCAGCTTATTTTCCACTTTACTTTTTCATGCTGTCATATGAATTCTTTCCACTGAACTCCCTGGCTGAAGCTGAAACACTTGTATAACACAGACAAGCCCACTCAAATTATGCCTTGTAAACTATCTAAGACTAATCTATCTCAAATTTCCACTAAAATGGCTCCCAGGAGTTTCAAAAGTTAATATAATTGAATATTTCTACATCTGTGTTGCCCTTTAAGGAAGACAACGTAAAGGAGATATTAAAAATGCTCCTTCTGAGTTATTTCTCATAAATTCTCCCAGGACATTTCCTCCATGCTGAAACCTGTAAAATTATTTGTCATTATTGAATAACTGAGCTCACATGAGAATTAAATTATGCGATTTGTCTGCTTAAACTTCTTATTGTCCCTGACTGTTCTCTTGTCTTTATACTCCGTTATCTCAAAATTTGTTCAGTAACAAGTTCCTACATGGAATTTGCTGTTTACATTAGTGCCAACTTTGTCTTCATGGAACTGCTAGCCCAGTGTGTCTAGGAGGAAGCAAATAAGGCAGATATTGCCTGACTGTATTTGTCTGCATTCATAAACAGACTGTTTTCCATTTAAATATTCAAGTTTTTCAATGAGAGGAAGGGTAATGGTGCACCATATGTTTCTGGTCGTTAATATATGGTGTAGTAGTATTATATATAAAAAAATGAATAAACAGTATTACAGTTGGGATTTTGACCAATAAGCTGAAAATTAATTTTCTTAGATGGTCTTCATAACCTTGTAGTGAGAATCATATCTTTGTCTTTTGAAACTAGGATAGTGAAGAGATGATTAGATGAGCTGCAGAAGAGTGAATATCAGTGTGCATAAGAACTATAGACTCTCAAACTGCAAATTGCAGCTAATACTGATGTTTCCGCATGTGTATTAAGACAATTGTAGGATGAAAGTCTGAGAGTAAAGGGGGAGTGAGAAACACAAACCAAACCAGAACACCTGATTTTCACAAGTGTAGAGTCACTGATGATGATAGGAGTTCCTGAGAAATAAAAAGCCTTTCTGAAAAAAACCAATTTTCTTATTTAGTAGAATAAATGTGCACTTAGGAGCTGAAACATAGGCATCTAATTTTAAAAATTGTGTCCCATGGACTGTTCAGCTCTGTCTGAGAAACTATGGCCTTCAACAGGCAGTTAGAAGCATGGGCAGTTTCTCTGCTACAGAGAGAAGTTCGGTTGCAGTAGTGCTCTGCCATTTCCCTCTGTGATGCTTCCTTAAGCAACCCAGAACTCACAAACACTCTGGGTCTCAAGTTAGACATATATTCTTGTCAATAATGCCTTGTCATGCATTCTTGGGGCTTAGAGGGGAAAAAACAGTGAGCATCCAATTCAGGGTTCAAAACCCTGGAGGATTTGCGTCTTAGTGCTGCTCAGAGATATATTTTTGAAAGGCAGTGGTGCGTGACTTGGGCTGAACACCCATATTTGCTACAAAGGGTAACTGCAGTACCTTAGCCCAGAGGTTTTAGTTGCAGAGGTTAAAAAGTGCTGGTATGCTGTATGTCTTCCACTGTTTCACCTCAAGTTCTGTGTCTTTCTCAAGCTGGAAAAGAGGTAAAACTATTTTTTTTTAGTGTGTCACATCTCTTTTACTGTATTGTCTCTTTAGATTATTCTCCTATTTCTCTCTGACAACAGCTAAGAGCTCAGACTCATCACCAAACACCAGACCAAAATGTCTTGCCATTCTGTTTTAATATTTACTCTAAAGGTAATCTCAGTACCTTCCCTTTTTTCAATACACAAAAAATGCTTCATTAAATCTGATCTATGCAACTGATTAATGTAGGAATTGCTCCATGTAAGTGTGAAAATAGAACGTGAGTAGAATTGGAACACTGTGGGTATCTTGGAAATCATTCACAAAAGCTCTTTCATGGTGCCTTTGGAACTACCCAGAGGTGTTCTGTCAGAGTGCAAGTTGGCTTAATGGACTTCGGGATCACTGACACATCTGTGTCAGGTATTCACATGCTTCAGTGGAGAGAACTGATGATAAAAGAAGTAATGGCTTTTCTGAAATCAGTAGATTTAGTTTCAAAAATCACTCTAAAGGGCTCCATAAGAGTGAAATCTTGCTTTTTAAATAAGTATAAAAAGAAGAATGAAAAGTAATTTTCACCAGCTTATGCAGATTAATGCAATGTTTGAGTGCCACCCCTATGGGAAACAAGGAAAGTCTATGTATTTTCCTAACCATAACTCAGGCATTTCACTTTTGTAAGTATATGGATAGCAATTAATACTCTTGAGGACTGAGTGGAAAAAAAAATAAATCACTGTTATCTTCTTTCTAAGCAAGTCTATTTATCTGTGGTTTATCTCAGGTTTATCTCCTGGGAAATGAAGCTGAAGTTTCCTCACTTTCTGCCGAAGCTCAGGCCTAGCCTGAGTGTTTGCCTATAGAGCTTGTTAATGAGAACTGAATCCTGCCACAAGTTGTTTTGCAGAACAGAGACCTCTCCCACACCATATAAAGATGGATAAACATGGTTGACCTGGGTGAAACCTATGTGTCACCATAGTGGGACAAACTGTAAGCAGCCTTTTTCCCTGGGCTTGGTTGCAGCTGTAACCAAGCATTTTCCTCCTTTTTTGAGCAGTCATTCTTCATATTCCCTCATGCTATTCAAAGGCCTCATACGAATGAAGGTAGACTTTTCAGTTCTCTCAGGAGGGATGAATAAAGCCCTGGAGGCTGGGGTACAGTCTGTCACAGAATGTGAATTAAGCTATGTAAAAAGCTTGAAAGATAGCAGGAGATGGGGAATTGTTATTTTTCAATGTAATACGTGTGGTTTACTTACATAAAAGCCTTGATTAGTTCCAAACCACTAGTTTGTTGCTTCCTTCACTCTTAGCCAAGTTGCCTTGTCCTGCAGAACAGCTGCTGAGATCAGAGGTGGCCAAACACAGTTCAATAGCAGAAAATTAGCCTGGATAGGCTTATAGGATATTGCTTTATTTTACAAAGTCTATAGCCATTCCCTTCCTTGTGGTGCTGGAGAAATTACAACCCTACAGCACTATCAGGTCTGTTAAACAACCTAAATCAGTAGTAACATTTTGAGTCTGGAAGAAGGGGAAAGGGCTTATGTCTTATCCTCCCCTTCCCTTCTGTAACAGAACTCTTATTATTAATGGCCTCAGGAATTGCCTAGAAGCTTTTGATCCAGTGTGGAAAGTGCTTAGGGGTCCATTTGGAGAAAGGTATCTGTCAAGCAAAGAGTGGAGCATTTGCCTTGTGGGGAAAGTTTGGAAAGGTCATATAAAAGCTACAATCTCCATGTGCCTCCCCCCTTCCCCCTTAATATATTTGATCCTGCTGTGCATGAGACCTCAAATCCATAAACAAGAATGCTTTTAGTCTCTTGGTTTTCCTGACAGTAAGCTTTGGGACTTAGGTGGATTGAATGACAAAAAGGTTTATTCAGAATAGCTCAGTATGAAATTCAGTTCTCAAAATAATGATTTGATTTCACTGAGGGGCATGGAAGATCTTTTAAAATATGTGTTCAGGTCCATAGGTAACAATAGGTCAAAGTACACTCAAGGCAGTTTCTAAACAACTCCTGCATGGTCTAAATGAAACTGTTATTTTCTGAATTGAAGGTACTATTATGATCCCTCGTCCTACGGTAAGGAGCCTTCAGACCTGCTCCCTAGTGACAAAATTAACTTCAGAAAAACCTGAGAATCCTGAAGGAACATCAGAGTGGGAGCACTGGGTGGAGGCAGTGTCAAAGAGAAAGAAAAGTAAGAATGAGCACTGTACTTCGATTAAACTTTTCTTCCCCTGCAGCGTGGAGGGCATCTTGTGAAAAGAACGTCTCTGTAGGTGGAATTATTTTGTCCCCCAAGCTCTCAATTTCTGTGTTTAAAAATATCAGCTTTTACTTTAGGCAAAAGAAGAAGCATTCGTGTTATTAAAGAAGATAAGTAAAGATTGTTGCTAGCAGAACAGATTTGAGCTGCATCACAGGAATGCGGCATCTGGGTTAAGCATAATAGCTAATCTGCTGGCTGTGTTAGTGGAGCTGCCTTCTGTAGTGGAATGCTCGAGCTCTTGCTTTAAATCTCAGAGATTCCAGGGGAGTTTGAGCTGCAACATCTTCCGTAATTAATTGCATGTGTAATGCAGTCCATTTGGGAGGTCTGTGATTACTCGTCTGCATGTTACCTGAAGACATTACAATATCAATAGCACTACTAATTTTAATTAAAACTTTGAAATGTCTGCCTGTTGAAATATTCATTATTATCACTTGATTATGTTGTTTTGTAATCTTTTGCACTCTCTCTGCATTACTGATTATCAAGACTGTGCAGAAGTATGACACTTCAAAGCACATACCTCCTCTATAAGGGCTACAGGCTCCAGAGATGTGTTTTCATTTTGTTTTTGTTAAGAGACAAAATAATCTCCCCCTTCTCAAAGTACTGAAAGTCTCCGTAATACATGGAACAAACCTGCCAACTGTCATGCCCTCAGCCCTACAGTGCAACTGAGCTCCAAGATGCTGACTGAAACTGAAGGCTCATGCAGTGGTTTGTTCATTTGTCTTTTATCTCTAGATTTTTTTCATGCAGATCCAGCTGATAGAGATGAGACTGAAATGCTCATATATCCCAAGCAGGCTCAGTCCATGACATAGTTTTCAATTGTAGTCCAAGAAAGTTGTAGGAGTGTTAGTGCAAAGAAATTACATGTTAGGAAACACTGTATGTGTGGGCTTCAACCTGCACCGTTTCTAGGAATCCCATTATAAGGTAAAATAACCAAATATCTATATTGCTGGCATTGGTGACCAAAGGTAGAACAACAGAATATGGCTTGATCAGGGATTTCTCAATTCATGATATTGGTTTGTAAAAAGTTAAAGAGGGAATATGTTCAGGGTGCACCCTATGCACATGAAAATCAGTCATTCAACCCTGTTTCTGCTAATAAATGACAAAAATATGTCTCCAAATCTGTGGATAGAAGGGTTGTCAATCTTTTAGTGGACCTCTCATTCCTCCACCAATTAAGTATTTGTTGACTCAATATAGGCTTTACTCTATATTTTTTTCAAGAAGCAAGGTAATTCACCCTAGGCTGCAGTGAAAGAATAATTGATATTCCAATTTCTAGTTTCCCTTTTAAAATTCTCTAATCTACCATGACATATAAACAGTAAACTCTCAAGCTGTCACTGACAGTCTATACAAATGGATTTTTGTAATCTGAAATCCCACCTGAATTTAAAAAAAGAAAAGAAATTTTCCAAAAACTATCCAGCCCCTTCCCTTGGATTTCTTTTTGCCTCAAAAAATCCTTCTCTTGAGCTATATCTATTGGAAAGGACAGAGGTGTTTCAGTGAGTTCTGTCCAAGCATCAAAAGCTGTTCTAGAAAACTAACCAGTCATTCAGCTAGTCACGAGAAACTAGCCAGAATATGTCACTCCACGGGCATTATGTAACAGATTCTAGGCATCTAGAAAGCCACACAAAAATTAAACTCCAACACTAATGGAGCAAGAAAAAGGTTGTGGATAACTGCTGCCAATAAATAGTAGCTCCTTTGGAAGGAAGAGTGACCTTAAGAATAGAAATAAAATGTGCTGATGCTCACAGACTGCAGAAGGTAAGAATCAGTTTGCTATCACCGCAGAAAATTCTGTAGCAGCTGATATTTTTATATACTGTATAAAAATAACTACCACTATTCTTTTGTCCCATCAGTAATTTTATTACTTTAATTGTAATCAGCTTGATAGTAGTTATTTCCTTAGTGACCTATGCAACAAAATATTAGGAAGATGGTTTTGCAGACTATTAAAGAGATAATTTAAAAATAATTGTCCACTGTAATAGCTATGATATATAATATTCTTAGACTCAGCAACTATCAGGCCTTAGGAGATGATGTGTAATCATCTGCAACATACCTCACTGCCCCAGGACTTCTCTGAGTGGAATAATCTCCTTTGCACCCAGTGTAGATGTGTGGAGCCTGGTACATCAGGAACAGTGTGGCTGACAGGACTGGGGACATGATTGTCCCCCTGTACTTGGCACTGGTGAGGCTGCACCTGAAATCCTGTGTTTAGTTTTGTGTCCCTTACTGCAAGAAAGACATTGAGGTGCCGGAGCATGTCCAGAGAAGGGCAATGGAGCTGGGGAAGGATCTGGTGCACAAGACCTGTGAGGAGCAGCTGAAGGAACTGGGGGTGAGAAGAGGAAGATCAGGGGAGACCTTTTCACCCTCTACAATCACCTGAAAGGACATTGCAGAGAGGTGGGTGTTGGTCTCTACTCCCAAGTGACAGGACAGGAGGAAATGTCCTCAAGCTGTGCCAGGGAAGATTTAGATTGGATATTAGGAATAACTTCTTCCTTGAAAGGGTTATCAGGCATTGGAACAGGCTGCCCAGGGAAGTGATTGAGTCACCATCTCTGGAGGTATTTAAGAGAAGTGTGGACAAGGTGCTGGACATGGATTTGGTGGTGGTACTATCAGCATTAGGTTAAGGGTTGGCCTTGGTAATGGTCTTTTCCAACCTAAAAGATTCTGTGATTCTATGATTCTATATCTCCAACACATTGCCCCAGTATTCCGGAAAGACAGGGTCCATTCTGGCTTGCCCCAGTGCTCAGGAAGAGGCTTCTTGATGTAAGTAGCAGCTCACTAAAAGCCTAAGATGGTTGGGGCATTGGTGCCCCTGAGGCTGGTCCTTATTTGAAATGGGGACAAAAGCAGGGCTGCAAGCCCAAAGACAATATCATGTAAGAATAGATCCCATCTACATTTAAAATTGTCCAAAATGGACATGTTCACTGCAACAGTAGACTGAAAACACTGATTGGTTGCCTATATATTTCTAAGTACAGCTCAGAAACTTTGTCATAACATATTGATAGTTTTAATTTCCAGCTATTGCATCTTGTTGTATCATTGCCAGCTGGATGGTAGAACCAGCTATTGTCAAATTTCTCTTAGGCGCTTACATATTTCAAAATGCCAAGTAATTTCCATTTTGTTAAGCTGAAGAGATGAATTCCAGGTTGTGTGGTGTAGGTACTTAAACAGAAGTACCATTTTAGATGTTCTAATATATCTTGCCTGGCCTCCAGCTGCTCGTTTAGAAAAGCACTGGTCTCCTGTAAGTACTGGGTCATATCTGTCATCTTCACTCAGATGTCTTGCATTATAATCCAGCCAGTAACTTCTTTTGTTTATAACAGGCCTAACTGTATGACTGGGATAGTCCTTCCCATCCCCTCTGGGACAGTCAGACCTCTTCCAGGTTCAGCAAGTCAAAATAAGGTACTCACAAAAATTTCTCAGTTTTGAACACCATCTGACAACTGAGAAGAATTACAATTTATTTAATGGTTACTGAAAATGGAAGAAGCCTGTTAAAAGGAGATTAAAAGCTACAGACAAAAGGATAAAATACTTGCAGTCAGCATGGTGACTGCTAAAAGACACTGTCAGGGAAAACAACGGTATTCTGTCTATTAAAACGGCTTTGAAAAGGCCAAACAAAAGCAAACACAGTTGAACAGCAGAGTAATGGTGGCTAGAAAAGATTCTGAATTAAGCCATATTAAAATCAAAAGTGGACTAAAATCAAAAGTGAAATAAAGATGAAGATTTTGAGTAACCTTCCAAGGGTAAAAAAACCAGTTTGGGGTGGTGTTTTTATTTCCTTCAAAATCATCAGAATGAAGAGGCTTACCGGAGAGCTTGTAGGACAGATAGATAGATTCTCAGGATGTAAAGGGGATGGTCAGAGGTGGTCAGTCTATAACAGAAAAGCCAAATGAGTTATTTGCCTCAATATTTTCTTGAAGAGGGTATGGGCAAGTCTTTAGAAAGAAAGAGCATGAAGAACCATCTCAAAATGAAGTGCCAAGTTAAATTTTTCTAACTGGAAAGGTTTTAGACAGATAGGTAAAATGAATAGCAATAAATAGAAGAACAAGGTGATATTCTTTAAAGCATTTGAACAGAACTTTAAAATGAAATTGGGAATCAATCACAATAGTAGACAGTGGTAGTGTAGTTGCCTAAATAATTTCCAACATTAGGGGACTATAAAGTGGCAGGTGACCAAGCAGATATAGAGAATTACAGACTAGACTTTGATTTTCCTACTAGCTATATAAAACCACAATAAACAACAGACTTAATAAATAGAATTCAAGAATACAGTCTTTCTTGTATAGCTAGAAGAATATGACACGTGGCAAAGAATTAGCAGGGCTTTCATATAAGGAAGCCATTCCTCAGAAATAACCTAATGTTCTTTGAAGGAGTCAGTGATATATAAATATAATTACAAAGTTGATCTACTTGGATTTCCAAACAGCTTTTGACATGATCCCTCATCAAAAAGGTTTAAGAAATCTAAGCTGCCTTGAGATAAAAGATAAATTCCTCTTGTGGCTTAATAAAAGCAAATATGACAGGAAATGCAAAGATGGGAAAATGTGATTATGTGATTACGTGAAAGGAAACAAAAGGTACAGATAAGAAGAGGCATTACAGTGTCTGCTGCTGTTCAGGAAGTCTAGTTATTCAATATATTCATAAATGACCTAGAAAAGAAAGTAGATAAGGGGTAAGAAAATTTGCTGCTGCTGAGATATTATTCAAAGTATTCATTTCTCAAATTGACTGCAAAGAGTTACAGGATGATTTCATGATACCGAATGACTGGACAGTAAAATGGCAGATGAAATTCAAGGTCAATATATGCAAAGAGATGCATGTGGAGAAACACATCCTTAATTGTACATACAGAATGATGGGTCCTAAATTAGCTATTGCCTCTCAGGAGAGGGATCTTGAAATTATTGTAGCTGGTGCTGTTAAAACATTGGTTAAATGTTCAACAGTGGTCAAAGGAGGAAAAAGTAGAATACGAATGGTTAAGAAATGAAAAGAGGACAAAATATAAAGTATCATTATGCCATCACACTTGTGTGGTGTACCACATCTTGAATAGTGTGTATTGTTCTTGTTTATGTTTCTTGAAAAGGGGAAAGTGAAACAAAAAAGTCAAGGGAATGTAATCACAGAGACAGAATGGCTTCTTTTCAGCAAAAACATAAACAGGTTGGAAAACAGATGAACCAGGAGAATATGAGATTGTATATACACACACACACACACACACACACACACACAAATATAAAATGACAAAGGTAAAGGAGAAGATGTATGGAGAAAGTTTATTGCTTTGTCTTCACAGTGCATTATATAAAGGGCAAGAAGTAAAAATAGCAGATAGAGACAGAATAATAAACAAAAGGAAGTATATTTTTACACCATGTGTAATTGAATTGTAGCACTCCTTAGGGGAGGGGGATGTTGTGGTGATCAGATGTAGAGCTACGTTCAAAACATGCTGAGAGTGTGAACTATTAAACACTATGATGCATCTCATGAATTCCATCAACCTCACATTGTTGAGGTGAGACAGATGTGGATATATCACACAGTCCTTGCCTGGCCTTTCAATATTTCCTTAACTGTCTGACAGTTGAAGCTGTCCTTGAGGGGATATTGAGAAAGTCATACCTTCGTTCTTACCTGCTACAGCTACGTTTTGTTCCCTAACTCTTATTTTTTATCTTCTGATAATACCAGGAAGATCCCTTACTAGGCACTATGCATGCAGAGAGCGAGTGCCTCTCCTTGCCATGAAGTGCTTACTTGAAGGCCTTGTTAATACAAAGGTTTACTGTTTTAAAGTTAAGGAAGTTTGCCTCAGCAATATTATACACCTTGTCCAAGGTCACACAGAGTGCCTGTTGTAATGTGTTGGTAAGATCACCCTTGCGCTCCAAATGTGGTTAGAACATACGTCACAGGTTTTAGTCATAAGAGTTTTTAATTTTCTGGGCCTTGCTTGGGTTCATTATTCTAAGTCATTTAGGACCATGGTCTTATTAATGATACAGCAACTTTCTGTACCCAATGATTTAATTATAGAAGATTACCTCATTAAAGACAACAAAACTGATCAAAATAAAGGATTATTTAATACACATAATTGAATCCTTCAGCTTTTAGTCAAATTAAACATTGATTATTAATTAAGTGAAATGGAAAACACTGTCACCTTAACAGAGGAAAAAGCAGAGAGGAATGAACTAAGGCTTTTTGTAAACTCTCTGAAGTTGAGGATGTTGGAGAACTCACAGATACCCACTAGTGGGAATAGAGTCCTGATGCTGTTGGGACAGGCACAGGAAAGTGTCTAAAATGGACACAACAGGCATGGCAACTCTTTCCAGGTTCTGTTCTGCACAATCTAGTGCCAAACTGAAAAGCAGGATTAACTGTTTCCCGGGCATTTCATATGTGTAATGTGTTTGATGGCACTTCAACTCTTAAGAAATGATTTAATGAATATCAGTATTTTAAATCATACAGTAGGCAGGAGGCAGGTTGTGCTGTTAAAAAAATGTAGCTTCAGTGTTGTTTTGTGTTGTTTGTTTTTTTTTTTTCTTTTTTTTTTTTCCCCTACTGAAGTTAGCACAGCATGGTTGGAATCTTCTGGTATCCTACAGTTTCTTAAACAAATGAACAAATTGAATTTTCACCTTTACTTTTCCACTTCCTAAGGCTTTTCTGCTAGAGTGTTATATAGTTGAAATTTCCTGAAGATGTTTCATTTAATAGGAACAATATAAAACTTTTTTCCTTCTTTTTTCTCCTTTCTAGCAACCTTCCTTCTATATACCATTGTCACAACCAGTCTAACTTACAATTTTTTTCCCTTCTTTTACTGCCTTTTTCCTTTTTCTATAGCACACCCACTGTGAGGTTCTTTCTCATCCTTGCTGTCTCCTATCACTTTTACCTTTGTCCTGATGCTATGGGAGCATAGTGTCCAGGCCCTTCATGCTGCCAGTGTCTTTTTTCTCTTCTCTTCTCTCATCTTTATTGCCTTTGAGCAATGCAGGAACCACTGCAGTACCTTTACCCAATGAACCTGAGACCCAAAACAGGTCAGGAGAACTTGGTTGAAGGGAGCAGATAACCATGTATACTATTTAATTGAATAATCAATGCCTGTGATATGACTGCACATGCAGTCCCAGTGCAATTAATGTTGCAGATCAACAATGTGTTGAAAAACTCCTGAGGCAGGTATCAAAGTCAATTGGTTCCATTCCCCAAAAAACTATGAGGGAAGAGCTGCATGATAAAAAAAATTGTAGTCATTCCAATCCCAAATCATATCTTCCTTCTTTTGGTTACTGAAACATTTGTCTTACAATCTGAGTCATTGACAGCAACAAAAATACAAAATATATATTATGGAGATGCCTGCTCACAACTCAAACCTCAGAACTTGTATTTGCATAGAAACCCAAATTGAATAGTAACATGTGTGAGACAGATTATTTTGCAGGCAGCCAAGAGACTTGTATGATGTTGCATGCAGGATATAGTAAATTAAGGAGGTAAAGGAAGACCAACATAGCCTTTAAAATGTGAATGAGTAGTGAAATATGGTGCTAAATCATACTCAGTCCTAAAAACTTTCTGATGCTTAGGAAATCTCAATTTGGACCGCTGTTAGAAAAGCCTGTGAGACCTTTCTCTTTGTAGAGCCATTTTAGTGTGACAAGTTTGGCACTCCAGAATTGTTTTTCTCTGAATATAAATTCCTAACCAAATATTCCCAAGTATCTTATCTGAAGAAAGAAAACCATAACAGTGCATGCAAACAGGGCTTCCAAGGAGTAGAGCTAGTCATTTTATGAGACACAACAGTGCTCACGTTGTCTTTGATCCATTCTCTTGCAGATGCTTGCAGATCCCAGGCTGTGAAAACTATTTAAAATGCATGCCTAACCTGTTGAATGGAAAACCTAAAATGTCACCAGAGCACCATTGAAGCCTTGTTATCAGAGCCAGCCATCTGAAGGAGAGGGTACCCCTAGGCCTGGACACTGAAACCAATGTTTCAGGAGCACATGTCAGTTCAGAGAGAACAATTACTCTGAAGTATCTTGTAGAAAATGTTGATTTGGGGGTTCTGTGCCTGCTTGAAAGCTGCACTATCTCAAGAGATGGTAGAAACAAGCAGAAACTTTTAGACAAGGCAGTGTTTGCCAGAATCTGCTAGTGATAGCTGACAACCAAACAGACACTGCCAATGGGGCTCTCACATGGTTTCCATGTGTCAACCTTTTAGACGTTTTAAATGTTGTTTTAAATTTTATTTTTGCATTTGCTAAGCCAAAAATTCTGCACCTGTGTGGGCAGCCATCAGCCCTCCAAAGGCAGCAGGGGGTCCAGCATGATCATAGAATCGTAGAATAGTTTGGGTTGGAAGGCACATTTAAAAGTCAGCTAGTCCAATGTCCCTGCAGTGAGCAGAGACATCTTTAACTAGATCAGGGTGCTCAGAGCCACATCCAGCCTGACCTTGCATGTTTCCAGGGATGGGGCATGTGCCACCTCTCTGGGCAACCTCTTCCAGGGTTTCACCACCCTCGTAAAAGTTTTTTTCCTTATATCTAGTCTAAATCTACACTCTTTTATATGAAAACATTACCCCTTGTCCTATTGCTACAGGCCCTGCTAAAAAGTTTGTCACCCAGGGGTTCCTACTGACTAACTCCTTAAACAGCTGGAATTTTGCTTTCCTAAAATTCAGGGTCCTGGCTTTACTCTTTGCCTCACCCGTATCCCTCAGGACTGTGAGATCCACCAGTGTGTGATCACTGCAGCCAGGCTGCCTCCAGTCTTGACATCACCGATTAGCTCACTTGTGTTGGTAACCATCAGGTCCAGTATCGCACCCCTGTGGTAGGACTGTCTATTATAATGTGCTATGAGAGCAAGTGAAGGCAGCAGGAGAGGCATCCGGCTGAAACTAAGCATGGGGAAGGGAAAGAAGAGGTGTTTCTCTCAGTGTTTTGATAAATTGTTTGTCTTCCTGTTTTTCTTAATACTTGAATCAGTAATTAAAAATTGATGCTAATTGGCAATAAATTACATTAAGTGCAATTCCTCAAGCTGAAACTGTTTTGCCCACAATAGGTCCTTATCCTGAAACATTTGCTTCTGACAGTGTTACTGAGGAAAAGTTTCAGTGATGATGGAAGCAGGGTTAGAAATGACCATGAAATGATGAAGCCTTCTCAGATAACAATCTCACTAACCTCAGGATATGGATGGCTGTGTTCCTTTTTCTCTTTCCCTATTCCCCCTTCCCTTTCCCTCCCTGTTAGGGAAAGTAATCCTCATCCCTCCTACTCTCCCCTTGTGACAAGGCACAAGGAGAAAACTTCTTCAGAAAAGATACGATGGAAATCCTCAAGGTGTTGAAGGGGCATGTCCTTGAAACTAATACAGTACATGGGGTAACCTTTGAGGATGGTTGTATGCTGCCAGTGTTGTATACAGAGTTTTACATCTTTATTTAAACTACATTATTAAAATGAATGTAAAGCAATCTACTATAGTGTCTTGTCTTCTTCTGCACTGAGTACACTTGATGGGAAAAAATGATGCACTTATTATCCGTCTGATGAATAAACAAAAAAATAAATCCTTACTACGAAGCTTCCTTATATAGGTGTGTTTCAGATATTAAACCATTACATCTTTCCCCTAAACTATGTTATTCCCCAATGCAAACAGAAATTTTCACAAGGTGGCATTTTGTACTACACATCTGAATTTATATAAAATACGATATACAGTGTTCAACATACACCATTAAAAGCCTTTGATTTATATTTCCTAGAACTAAGTCACATAAAGCATTCATTTTAGGATGAGGGTGTGTATGTTCCTGCTTATACTGGTATCTTGGGCTCTGAATGAGAATATATAGCTGTGTTAAAGAAATATTTGTCAAGTAAAATAATGGCATATTGTTTTTCTCTGAGTTAAAGGTGAAACTTACTCATGTTTTATATGAAGCCATCAGTAATACACAGCTTCTCTCTTATTGTTATTCACCCTGTAGGCATCCCTGTAACACTGATGCCTGTTACTATCATGATAGTGAATGATCATGTTTAGCCTGGAGAAGAGAAGGCTCTGTGGAGACCTTACAGCACCTTCCAGTACCTGAAGGGGGCTACAAGACAGTTGAGGGGTGGACTACTTACAAAGGCCTGTAGTGATAGGACAAGGGGTAATGGATTTAAATTGAAAATGGGGAGATTTAGATTGGACATCAGGAAAGAATTCTTCATGGAGAGGGTGGTGAGGCACTGGAACAGGTTGCCCAGAGAAGCTGTGGGTGCCCCATCCCTGGCTGTCTTCCAGGCCAGGCTGGATGAGGTTTTGAGCAACCTGGTCTAGTGGAGGGTGTCCCTGCCCATGGCAGGGGGGTTGGAACTAGGTGATTTTTAAGGTCCCTTCCAACCCAAACCATTCAGTGATTCTATGATTCTGAGAAAAAGAGAGTTATGGTGCGAAACGGCCTCCGTGTCACAGAGTTCAGGACTCTGCTACTGCAGATAGCCATGCTGTATAACATCTCTGTTTCATCTCATCACTCCCTATGTTGAAACTCTCTAGTTCTGCTGGAAGGCATTATTCTTCAAGAAAGTATTCCACAGTCTCACTTTGCTGAAGAATAGAGCTTTCTTCTCTTTGTGAAACTGTTGGATAAATGTTAATGCTCAGGTTATACTCATTAATGCATGCACCTACAGAGACCTTTAGATTAAAAGGCTCCACTTCTTCCTGTAATTTATTACAAATCAAGTTATATTTAAAAAACACAAACCAAATTCACTCCCCAACTTTATAAACTTACCTAAACACCATACCTTTTTATTCTCATCTAATAACACAGGCTTTTGATTCCCCCAAATTACTTTGCAGTCCTGACATTAGTTCTTTGTAGCCTGTGTTCATCTTCTTTGGACACTGATGTTCAAAGCATTGCAAGTGAAGCCAAGGCAGTGCCTTGTACAGAGCCCTAATGCTTCCCCGTTACTGATATATTTCACCTGAATCTTATCAGAGGATCACATTTGCCTTTTTTCTTGCTTGTGTTACTGAAGAATCCATTTTATGACTGATTAAATCAGAAAATGCAAATTGTAGTCCAATAGAAACTTTGAGGAAGTAATTGATTTTTAAGTGGCTTGTTTTTATAAAGGGTTGATTTGACAGTTTTGATATTTTTTCATTATGTTCCCAGCTTCTTCACTACAAGTGGCTGGGAGGGGACACAGCCAGGACAACTGACCAAAACTGACCAAGGGTACGTTTCATGCCATAAGGCATCATACTCAGGATATAGGTTTGGGAGAGTGGGCCGGGGGCTCTCTCACTCTTGCTTTGGGTCTGGCCCTCTGGGTCTGGCTCATGCTCTGTCCAGCTCTGGCTCTCACTGCTCAGGGACTGGGTGGACGTCAGGTTAGTGGGTCATAAGCAGTTGTATAATTTGTTTTCTTTTCAATTATTTTAATTAGCTGTTATTATTATTAGTGGCAGTATTATTTTCATTACATATTTTTGGTAGTAATATTAATATTGTTAGTGTTACTGGTATTGTTAGTATTAGTATCATTATTTTATTTCATTTATTTCCAATTATTGAAGTGTTCTTATCTCAACCCACAAGTTTCCTTGCCTTTTTCTCCAATTCTCCTCCTCATCCCACTGGTGGGGGGGAGAAGTGAGTGAGCGACTGTGGAGTCTTAGTTGCTGACTGGAGTTAAACCACAACACTGGTGTTGGTACAGATGATGCTAGATGCAGACAATGCTTTGTACCAAAGCTTACACTGATTATTACTGACTGGCTGATCTCTGTGTCCAAGTCCAAAATCTGAAACATTTCTGTTTGGGCTGACTGAATATTGCGTTGTTGTAAAGCACAGAGAAAACAATAGAGTGGAGGAGATACTGAGAAGGTGTGAGAGAAGGATTTCATGGTTTTGTGCACACTGCGTGCTAAAGAAGAGACAATTTCTCTGAGAAATGCAAACTCAACCACTTTCCTTAATTGACCCTTCACACTTGAAATAATTTATTTCCAATTTGTTACTAGTTACATTTTAGCTTCCACCCTTGCACAGAGGGCAGAGCTAGGTCTGCTCCTGAAGGCTCTTAGCTTTTGCTGAACCAGCTGGTTTTGGGCTCTGCACATGGGTACATGGCAATGAGATATGATAGGTATGAGTAGATAATGCATTGAGGCAGGACTCCTTTTAAATTGGGACTGAACCAAATAAATTAGAAGCAATGCTGTTAAAACTGTGGCTTGTGACCTACTTTTCTCTTGAATTTCACTAAACAAGGGGATAGCATAGGAATCTTCTTCAAGCTTTAATGGGCCCTTAACTTCTCCTAGTTGAACTCTGAGAGGAAGGATGCATCCCAGTGAATAAACACCAGGAGTCAAGCTTGGCCGGACTAAGTCAATGATAAACTTTTTTCTAGCGGGATAGATTTTAAAGCTCTGTTGGGCTTAAAGTTTATTCTCACTAGCACAAAGAAGTCCAAGCGACTTCATTTTATCCCAGAGAAGACTGCAGTACTTCATAGGCATTAGTCTCACAGGAATGGGTTTGGAGTCTGTCCTGTAAATAGGGCTGGGTGTCTACACGTACAGATAGCCTGGAGGATATCTGTAAAGGAGAGGTTCAACATGGATGTCCCATTGGCAAGTGTGACTAAAGCTACCTTTCACATCTGAAGACATTCAGTATGGATTTCTTGTCATCAAATGTCTCATAGCTCAAACTGCTTCAGAGGTAGCAAGCAATTAATACAATAAACAGTGTTTTTTTAAAGACATTTATCACCTTTTAAGCATGTGATTTTTGGAGGATTGTTAGAGGCAGTGATTTGCAGGTGTTCTGGAAATTATGTGTGATAGGTCCCTTGTAGATGACATATCACAGCCTGGAGCAGAGACTCCAGAAAAGAAAAAAAAAAGTCGTAAGTTCTTCTTTGTGTCCATGAAAGTTCTGACCTTTTTGGCTTTTTTATTCCTTTTAGGGAAGAGCATGAGTGAGACTTAACACATACCGACTGGTGAGCCACAGAATCTGGAAGGAAACTGACCTGGAGCTGCTTTCCAGTACTCAGCAGTTCACATCCCACACCATTGTTTGGTCTCAGCTGTAAAACAACAGAAGAATGCAGAGGGAATGAGACTTCCCAGCAGCTGGCTTTCAAAGTTTACATTATTGCTTGTTTATTTTTATTGATATGAGCTCCTGCTGACATGACAGTTGAGCAAACACTCTCCTGTTGATAGGTATATGCTTTCCTTTCCCTTGCCGCAGTGGAGTCTATGGCAATGTCTAAGCTGGAAAGCGCAGATCCCTCTAGCACAGGGACCTGAGGGGGACTAAGGCAGCAGACAGTTTGCTGAGCTGCTTTGTGTATTTCTTAGCTGCAACAGAGAGATTTTCCATTGCAAATGGACATGAAGAAAATTTTTACAAGGGAAGGTAGCATAGTTTGGGAGGACAGATGTGATCAAGGGTATGTATTCAGCCTAGTGCTGGAACTACAAGCTATAAACATGGGGTGATTACATGTAAGCAGATTAGTACTGGCTGTATATCCTCACAGTGGAAATTCACACTTTGCTTGGCTCAGGTAAGAAATATAATTTTTTTAAATTGCTGTTCTTTTTGCATTGTCTTTCTGCCTCAATTGCCCCTCCTATCAGAAATGAGATATACAAACTGACAACAGAAAAGTTCGAGGTATCTTTTCCAAAGTCCTAGAAAGATTCAGGTGTAATTTGATTTGAGTTAAAAATTATGATTCTTCTGAGATAATGATGTTGTCCTGGACTGAGACCTTAATCACAATCAGTCCAGTGACAGAACCACAAACTTGCTTTTATTTTTTTCCTTGGTTACAACATATGACTTAAACAAACTATAGAGGCCTGTGAGAAAGATCTCATTATTAAGCTACACTAATGTAACATCCTTGTAAATCATCACTCAGGTGATTAATCCAAATGGCACTATGCAAATTATGTAATGCTCACACTTTTGCCTTCACTGCTTGAAATGAGGATGTTTCTTTCTTCCTTCCATTTGAAAAGGAAATTCCTTTGCCAGAGAATGTGTTTCTCAGCTGCTGACAAGTGAAAACCTGCACTGGCCCTCTGAATATATTTAAAAGTTCCACATGGAAAAAAATATTTTGGAAAGGCTTTTCATATCAAGAAAGTATGAATCACAAGATTTTAGTGGTGAAGTAGGTCAGAGCAATTACCAATGAAATTCAAAGCATTATAGAGGACTTCTGAAAGAAGTCAGGAGTTGTAACATAGAAATAATCTTCTACATATTCCTTTTCTGTCACATTGATTGACCTCCTTGAATCACATGCCCAGCACTATATATCCTCACATTGTTGTCTTCTTCACTTGAATCTCAAAGCTTACATTTCTCCCTCCACCTAGTACCATCTTTTCTCCTCTGTTATATTGACTGTAATTGTTACGGTGGCAGATGTGCTGATAACTTCAGAGGCTTGAAGTCTGAAAAGTGTCTGTACATACATTCAATATTTATATAGGTTTTTATCAGGTTATTGGCTTTTTTCGTTGACTTGCTGTATCACTCTAGAAATGAAAGGGACATTATTGCAACAGCCTTGGCTTTTCTCTTGTGCTGGGATTTTTCAAATGACAGATGGAGTTACCTTTTAAAACATACCCGTGATAAGAAATGAACTCCACATCTGTGTCACTTGAATTATTTAGCCTGACACTTAACAAATAGAGCAGCTTAAGTTCTCCATGGAAGCAGTTTAGTTAAGAAAGAGGATGCAAATCAGGCCAGTTGCATATTTGAAGTGTGACTGCACCACCATGTGAACCCTGCCACACTGCCATGTCAACTTTTGATAGCCATTAAAGGAAGATGATATGTTTTCTTTCAGCTTTGGTCATTTAGAAGGTGTGTAGAAGAATTCTTTCCCTCTGCAAGCCTACATTATACAGTCTTGTGTTTTTAAATCCAATCTGTCTGTGTCAAAAGCCCAGCAGTAAGTCTGCTTCTCTGTATGAGGGAAATTGTTTTCTACTAACTGATGACCTCAGCATAGCAGTTTCTTTTCCAGCACATCAAAGCTCACAGTCAGACTTGCTGCAGCAAGTGCACTTTTGAGTGGCTTTATGACATATAAAGACCCTCTTTGGCATTCATACTGTGCTTCTCTATTGTTTACAAGCTAGCAGTGAATTATTTATGGAAGTTGCTGGAGATATGACTCTCTTTTGCCCAAAAGCTGTATTTTATCTTGTGGTGAGATTTTATGTGAAAGCTATTTTGGGGGTTTATGTCCTTTTTACATTTATTTGACAGGTTTTATGGTACCAATCCCTTGTTTCCATTTTTATTACCGCTAAAACTCATCTCTGAAAATGATTATTAAATGCAGCATGGCTTTAACTCAGCTGATGATATTTTTCTTTGCATTTCTGTTTTTGAATGATTTCAGATAAGATTGTACTGAACAAACTAACATGAATATTCTTAGCAAAGAAGCAGCCATTTTGTTTATTCAAATAAAGCTTAAAATCATTGGTTCATATATGGAAAGTATATACCTTAGATCAGGGTCAGATTATGCTTCACTCTACTAATATTGATAGGTTATGACTTGAGTCAATAGCTGCATTGGTATAAAGGCAAACTGTGGGACGTGACAGAGACAGCAAAGCAGACACCCAGGTCAGTGCAGAAAGGCAGGGAGGAGGTGGCCAGAACAGAGGTTCCTGGGCAGCCCGTGGTGAGAGGGCAGGCTGTGCCCCTGCAGCCATGGAGGGTCACGGGGGAGCAGAGACCTGTCTGCAGCCTGGGGAGGGCCACATGCCCAAGCAGGGGGATGCCCCTGAAGAAACCCTTGACTCTGTGGGAACCCACGGTGGAACAAGCTGCTCCTGAAGGACTGCACCCCATGGAAGGGACCCGTGCTGGATGAGTTTGTGAAGAACTGCAGCCTAGGGGAAGGATTCACATTGGAGAAGTTCATGAAGGACTGTGTCCTGTGGGAGTGTGAGAGACTGAAAGGGTTAATGAATATTGATATCTCAAACATTGTAGTGGGAAACAGTTATGGTCTGCCTACTGTCAAGAAGCTACAATTGAAAAGCTGTTTATCACAGAACATGGAAGGCATGTCAGAGTGTGTGCAGTTCTGTTTTCTGATCACGATATATGACCAGGGGTCATAGAGTCAATTTGAGGAAGGGGCTCATGACCACCTGAAAGACCCCTCACAACCACCCACCCTAAATGGCACAGAAGACCAAGAATATTTGAGAACAAGAGTAACAGAAGTCTTCAAAGGGGCATCGCTGGTGCAATTGAAAGATAGGAACTATATTATAAAAGACAGAAACCCAAGGAGCCAGGCACGTGCCTACCACCAGAGGATTGCCATGTCCGTCATCATCATCATCATGGAATCCAAGGGTCATGATATCTGTTTATATATCTTTCTTTTCCCTCTTTACTTTTTTTCCTTTTCTTTCTATAAATGTTTCAATAAGAGGCCATACCACATACCATTACACTTTCCGAGTTCAAGTTGCTTCTACCATAAATAAAATGCTTGAAGCAATTGTTTGGTGTCATTACACCTTAATTTAGACTGAGGGAATTATGAAAACACTGTGGCCCCCTGGGTTATGCAGTGTGGGTCATAACAGGGAGGGACATCATGCTGGAGCAGGGGCAGAGGGTGAGGAGTCCTCCCCTGAGGAAGAAGGAGCAGCAGAGACACTGTGTAATGGACTGACCACAACCCCCATTCCATGTCCCCCTGTGCTGCTGGAGGGGAGGAAGTAATCAGGAGCAAAGCTGATCCTGGGAATAAGGGAGGGGTGGGAGGAAGGTGGTTTTAGGACACTATTTTATCTCATTATCCTACTCTGATTTGATTGGTAACATATGAAATTGATGTGTTTTCTTGCCCAAGTCAAGTTTGTTTTGCCCATGGCCATTACAGGTGAGTGATCCCTCCTTTTCCTTGTCTTGATCCACCAGTCTTTCCTTAGATTTTCTCCTCCCCATCCCAACAGGGGGAGGAGTGAGTGAGTGGCTGTGTGGTGCTTAGCTGCTGGCTGGGCCTAAACCACAATGACAATTTATACAATTTCAGTTGCATAGGAGTGAACTTCAATTTGATATTTTCTTTTCCAATTTACAAGAGGAGGGCAGCTGCATTCATTGCCACATGAGTCAAGAAGTGATTTCGACTTCTTTCCATGAATGCTAGACTCAGAATCTGTTCAGTTCAGTGAAAGTTTTGAGACACTGGTACTTAAAACTGGATGAGAAGGTTCTTTCTTCTTCAGGTTCTTCATGTCAAATACATTTATTCTTTGGATGATGGTACTGCTTAAACATTGTAATTACATCCTCTGCTAAAGGCAGAGCTAAGAAGAACTCCAGCTCTGAAGTTCACATTTAGATATATATGTATCATTTGACATCGGCTGAAAATGGAAATTTTGGCCCTGTGTCTCAGCCTTTCTGTTTGAATTTAGGATTTGGGATGCTTACATATGTGCATTTAGAGCCTGAAAGCCCAAGAAGGTAGATATCCTTTAGATTTGTTGCAATTGTCAGTGTCTAAGGTGCTGTTACTTTGCATGGCTCTTCTAAAGATTTTCACAAAGTCACTATGCATGGACTAAAATTTAAGGTACATTGGAAAATGGAAATGCAGACTATAAGCATTTCTGTAATTCTTTTTTCAACATGAAACCTCATGATTGGTTTGGTAGTGCTGTAACTTGCACATCCAATGCTGCATTCATTTCACCTAGCTTCATATGTCTGTGGTGTAGATGCGTAGAGCTGAAATAATCATGAACGTCTTTACAGACTATGGACAAAAGTAAGCATTACCAGACACTGTAATTAATCTGGCTATAAGATATCTGCTGTTCTGAGCAGCATCGGAGCTTTCATAATGAACAGGTGGCATGATCACATGATTTCTGTTCATGGCTGATTGAATCAAACATATTTGGGGGTTGGTATGTCTTTTCAGTTTACAGATGTAAAGCTTCCTGCAGGAAGTGTTATGAGTATATAACATGGGATTTGCAGAAATGGGTAGTTCCACTACAAATTTGTTTCATTTCATTTGAAGGGTCACTAGACCCTCCTGGTCTAGTGGAAGGTGTCCCTGCCCATCGTAGGGGAGTTGGAACTAGATGGTCTTTAAGATCCCTTCCAACCCAAACCATTCTATGATTCTATGATTTCATTATAGGAGAGCTGGATTAGCACTGAATGCTTTGGTATAAGCTATTTTTAGTGCCAGCTCTTCTTCTTGGATGTTAAACATTTATGTTGGCTGTTTCTTGCATCTTGCTTCTTTTCTTTGAAAAAAATATGTGATCTTCTGAAACACATCATGGCTGCCAAATTTTAATCTGAAGGGCTCTTCTAAGTTGCCTAAAAATTGACATTTAGTTTCATTTGAGATGCCCCAGGCCATCCCTGATATCTGAATGGGCCTGATAGATATTGCACAAGAAAGAAAGGAGATAGATGTACTGGTCGTTTAGGAGCTGAAGGCCAGCCAGGATACCCTACAACATCTCAAATGTCATTAGCAGTCTATACTTAGGAAGTGAATCATGCCCTCATTTTCTTCTGTGGTTTCCTTCAACTGTCCATGTATGGGACTGGGGCAAAAGAAGTTGGAATCAGATTCTCTAATTACTTTCATTGTAACAGAGCCTTAGTGGAGACATAACATTTTCCATTTCTTGTCACAATAGTTGCAATTTCCTGTTCAACTAATTGATGTCTTGCCTGTATTTACATGTAGCTTTAAAGATCTCTATGTTCAGGGACCTGCTTTTATAGATAGACCATTTACATATTTGTTGGCAACAATACAGAACATGCCAGAACAAACTCAACTGTACAGGTCTAGAGTCCATTTGTCTCTAGAAGTGGAGACCTCCCTCTTGCTTGTTTATTCCTTTCCTACGCACACAGCAGAGCAAATAGAACTTGGTTTTGATTGCAGTAGCTGGGGCATGACATTCAAAAAGATCCAGTACCTATTTGACTGACATTTTTAAACTTGTTTCTAAATCAAGGCTTCCCTACTCAGTCAACCACACAAAGAATGACATTTCAGAAATAAAATCTCTGCAGATCTGTTCCTTGTTACTGAAGCATCTCTCTGTCTCCAAGATAATTAAAGCCTTACCTGTGAGCTACGATCCCATATGTCAAGTAGGACCTTGTGTCTCAAAACCTGAAAGACGTTGGAACCTGCAAAAAGCAGATGAAATTCAGTCAGTGACTTCAAGACCTATTTTCTGCCTGAGTTAAGAGTCAGTGTGGATACATGATGGAGCTCATACTAGCCAGGAATAAGGCTTACTGTCCCTCAAGGGAAACTGTCATGCTTGCTTATACCAATGTTCTGCATACAGAGCTTCCATCCAATTCAACCAGAGCTGTATGTGAGAAATAGGTATTGAACAGGAACTGATCCAGCCAAATATTGCAACCAAACCTCAAAAATTACCACTCAGTAAAAAAGTCAAGAGAAAAACAGTTTCCCAGAATACCTGGGAAAGCTATTGATTCATTCCCTAATGGGCAGATTTATTCTTTAATTTCAGCCTGTTCTTGCCATATCAGTACTACTATTACTGCTGCAACTACATACCTAACTAGATATATACCTGATTAACTAATTTGATTTTTAGTGCCTGTATTTTTTGCTTCTTAAACACAGAAGGGCACAGTGCTGCAGCCTGTTGTTTCAGAAAATCCTCCTAATGACTAGCAGAGAAAAGTAGCCCTGTGTCTTTCATTGAAAAGCTGATGTTTTTTTCAGACCACTGTCTATTGCTTTTCTCTTCCAGACTTTCACTGAAGGGTGCTGACGATTTATACTCGGTTCTTTAAATTCAGCAGACAAGCTTCTCGCATCTGGTCAATTACCTGTGTCCTACTTGCCCTTTCTGTCTAATCCTTCTCTTATATACAAGTCCTTTATGATGTGACAGTTGAACATTAAAAACAATGTGAGGTTAGATCAGAGGCAAGCTGAACGTAACCCCTGTCTGAATGACAGATACCTGTGTTGTACTTATATTTTGCTTTTCCAGCACAAATGTCCATGAAACTAATCTTTCATATATGACTTTACAGAAATGTAAGTTAGAACAAAATTTGTTAGGAGACCTTTTCAAAATTAAAAACGTTGGCAAATTAAGTTTTGCATAAAAAGTCTGTTTATTGGCATTGATTGCTTTAAGGTGTAAGATCCTGAGAATTCCTATTAGAACTGAACAAATCCTGGATTTGATGCTTGGGCAGTGGAGTAAGAATAAAGCACCTTCAATATCTCATGTTGTCGTGCTGATGGATGACACCTTAGTGTTCCATTCGTGAATGACTTTAGTGGTATAATTTTGGGGTGTTTCACCATGTAATTTAATTTCATCTGGAGTTGAGAAGTCCAGGTTTGTTTTTTTTTCATTATACCTTGTTTTTCTCTTGTATCTTAGTCTTTCAAATTCATATCAAAAGTAGCACAGACTGCATTCTAACATTTTAATTATGACTAATATGTGCTTGGATTGGGTGTAACAGAAGAAGGGACCAACATAAGGTGTCCATTGAATAAATATTGCTGAGTGACTATCAGTTCTTCTGGGGCTTCTGGGGTAGTCTAAGCTAGAGACATTTTTCCTCACACTGGTCAAAAAGGGACATTTTTAGCAGTAGTTTTGCCCCATATAAGTATGTATTTAAATTGACACTCAAGAGCTGTACTCGTGTGTCTAACTCACAGGGCTCCAGGTATTTGTCTTATTGTTCACTTCACTATTTAGTTAATCATAACTGGTTCAAATAAGGTTCTTCCAGAGTGTGGTCTGAGGATGCCTAGTGGACTGCAAAGCTATGGAAATTGCCTCCTGGGATTATTAAACTATGCTTTTGAATTATTTAAACATTTAGAATTTCAAGTATAAAGGGTGCATGACTGTCTACAAAAAATGAAGAGGTGAAACAATGGCCCGCTCCTCATGTCCAGATTGGAGAGCAATGCATTCGGTCATTAGTGCAGACAGTGTGAATGAAGAGCACAGGTACCAATTCCCAGTCCTGACTAATTTTCATTCTGGACATTCCAGTTTGCTTGACTTAACCCTCATCCTTTCAAAAGCAGCAGTTTTTCAGGCATACTGCACAATACTCAAGATTAATCTAGTATGCAGCATAGCATTAACTACAACTGTTTAAAATAGGTTTTAATGTTTTTGCCAAGACTAAGTATAAACCCTGTGACAAATGAAGAAGGGGTATTTATATCTGTGTTTTCAGAGCTCTCAGAGAACACAGGAAATCCGTACATTCTCCCTGCAGCCCCCAACACACTGCCATTTCCATGCCCTTAACATGATATTTATTCATTGCAAATTAAAGCATTATCATTTCTGCATTCAATCCCTCTGTTATAGCGGAAGCAGTAATCTGAACAGGCTGTTAGATTCCAATGACATATTCATTAGGACTGAATTATGAGTTCAACACATCCTGAAAATAGGGACTGCTTGGAACATTTGTACAGCTGTCATTTTGCTGCAGGCATAAACCAGGAAAGGAATGACTGCAAAACCTACTGCTATGGTTCTATGCATACCAGCTGTTTTGGTAACCATACCCTCCTTTCCTCCTCCAAATATTATTCCTCTGACAGGATTTTCCTGCAAGAGCAAAGGAGTAAGTTGATATTTGGAAATAAATGTAAGAGAAGGAAGGGGTTGCGAAAGTGAAATACACCCTAAAAGTAACATACGTCAGAGACTAAAACCCACTTGCTGCAATATAATTTCTGTTTTAAAACAGTAAAAAAGCATGAGTTCACATCACACCATATGGTGTTGAGTTAAATCTGCTTCATAGTTTTGAGTCAAGAACATATGCACTCAATGAAGTGGCAGTTGTTATAGAAAATATGACTGTTTTGTTAGTAAATAATATTAGAAATCTACAAACTGACCTTAAAGTGATTTTTTTAGATTAGTATGCAGAACAGCTATTACTGTGAATCAGCTTTTAAGGCCAAGGGACTCCTAATGACTTTAGAGGTCAAAGGAGCTGGCTAGGTGTGTGTAGAAGTCTGCACAAGCCTGCTTGTCTGAGAAAAGGAGATCACATAAATACATTTGTTATACTGCAGGTGGTATTTTAATGTTTCAATTCCACCTTTTTGAATGAGGAGTGCTCAGGCTGTCAATCAGAGAGGAGCAAGAGAAACATCCACCCCTCCCCCCTTTTTTTTTTGCCAGATGCATTTTGATTCTATATATCATATGAGCATAAATGAAGACACGAATCCTGCGAAGCGAAAGCTCAGTCAAACTACACAGCTGTTTATATTTGCCTATTGTGTTGAGGCCGAACTGCAGCTATTTCAGCATGGTGCTCTGAACCCAGTGGATAGATGCTGGTGCTCTGTGCTGGGTGCTGGCAAACCAGCGTGGTCCAGTCTCCTGGTAAACTGGTGACACTGTAGACCATGTCAATACCGGGTGACAGCTCTATGGAAGGGTGGGGAAGGACATAGAGCCATAGAGAAAGGGACATAGCGTTTTCAGAAGATATACAAAGGACTTAGAGAAGTCTCTGGCTTCTTCTTAGTACCCTGGCTTTTGCTGTGACTAGTCCCACTCTGAGTTATTTTGGGTCCCTATCAAGCCTCAGGTGAGGAACTGGCCACACTCAAATACTTAGGCATCATCGACTTCAATGCCGGTGCTATCTAAGGCAGCCAACGTGGTTTCTGAAGAGCAGCATACCTGTATGCTGTTAGGGGTGTGATAAAATCTTAGGGAAACAATGAAGGGGGGGAGCCCTAATAATGCTCTGCCCAGCTGCTGCCAGGCCCATGCCAGGATCCATCAGCCCATCAAAGGTTCATCTGCACAAGCCCAGAGGAGTACAGAGGCACAATGGCAGGTGGGGTTGGACATGAATTAAGGACTCTGGAGGAACGACCACCTTGTCTGGGCCTCTCCCAGGGCTGCCCAAGCAGAGCCTCAGCATCAGTGTCCAGATGTGAAACCCATCACCATGAGTCATTGGGAGCAGCTCTATGGATCACTTTTTGGACTAAGAGGGCTGTTGCTTAGGGGTGCAACACATTATGGGATGCAGAGGAAAGGCACTTTGGCATCTCACAGGACTTAGGGGAGAAACTAAAGGTGAGAAAAGTGAGATGTTTAGGTGATTTGGAGAGGAACAAGAATGGGAAAATAGAGAGGTAAGCAGGTCAAAAGGGATGATTGTTTGTAAACAGCAGGCTGGTCAGCATGCACATCTGGCCATGGCTGGTGCCTGATCAGCACAGTGTGTCCTGTCTTTTTATTAAATTCCTTTCTAGCTCTTTCCTGAGTTAGTGACTTTTTATTCTGTGTGTATGTGTGTATGTCGACGCATGAGTAGAGTCACTTCATAGTTCTGCATGCCCGTGTGTCTACAGTGCCTGTGACTGCAGCGAGTATGGGTGTGTGATTGCTACTGAAGACCAAGCTGCTGAGCAGGTGAAGTGGCCTGGGAACAAGGGCGTGAGTGAATCTCTAAGGGCCAACTCTAAGTGTAAGAGTGCCTGTGTATCTTTAAGGGCTGGAGCTTAGAGCACAGGGGGCTGGTTAGTTGGACCTAGGAAGGGCCAGCAGCCTACATGTGTGTGTGTGTGTATGTGCATGCATTATGGTCTGTACCAGCAACTCAAATGGGGTTGCAGCTTCAAGGTTCCATATGTCCAGCTGCCATCAGCTGGGAAAGCTGGCATCAAGGGACAGGTACTTGGCAGACTGTCTAAGACCAGCTGCTAGAGGGATCCACACTGCACACACAGACCTATATAGATATATGCATAGAGAGATATTTATATACTCACTAGTGGGCTTCTATCCCACTTAGCCAGAGAGGGCAGCAGGATGAGGACTTTGATGCTACGTTCATACAGGTGAGCATCTGTGATCCATGTGGCTGGCCACGTATATATATGTATACATGTATATGTGTAAACATGCCCATTCTTGTGTGTGTATGTATGAATGTATATATGTGTCATTTGTGTGTACTCTGTGTGCAGGTCCCTGCTGGCAATAGCTCTTCAGCCTCAGTACCAATTGGACCAAGGGACATGCAGTGACAGCAGCTTTGCCTCTGTCCAGGGTGCTGGATCCAGCATGGTATTTTTTCCTCTAACACATTCATTATGTATTATGTTTATTCAGCCTTCACTTTTTTTTTTTTTACTCACTCTCTATTCATGTTAAGAGCCCAAAGTCAAGAACAGCTTTCAAGTGCAGCAAATGTCTAATGACTGGAGGTTTTGGTAGTGTTAGACCTGTATTTCAGGAACATACTGCCCTTTCTGAACCCATGCCATTAGAAGCAGTTATTTAAAGCCCATACTCCCGTCTGCTGAAGGGATCTGCTGGATCACATGGATGCTGGGACAGACCCATGTGGGTACCAAGAAAATTAAACTTCTTCTTATCTCACAAGCCACTGACCAGGAACATAGGGCATGGAAATAGGCTTGTGACAACTATAGTCTCCACAACTCATGCTCAGCTCTCCATTGGGATGAAAGACTGCCTTTTCTCAATTAATCTTGACAGCAGAAAGATTGGACATGTGACAGCTGCCTTGACAAATATCTTGATCATAGTACTTAATCTTTCTTCGGTGGTCTCCACAATGAATAAAATATGATTTCTATCTTCAGGCATGACAAGATCTTGGAAAACTCAGATTAATTGGTTATCCTGAAGCCTAAAACCTTTGGAAAAGTGTTTGCATGGTGTAATGGTATATGTTTAATTACAAAATTCTTTTAACACCTCTAGGACACTGTAACTGCTACCCTTATATCTGCTGAGGGCAGTTGCTGCCTTTGCTGACTTTCCTTTCTCTCATTTTTTTAGTCCTTAGGTGTTTGGTTTTATAATTCCCCTCCTGTACTGTAGTATGACTGTGTTTGAATCTACAAGACAATATTTGGTGAGTGTTCTAGTCAGAATTTTAGCTTTTATACCAATAAAGCGTGAATCTGCATTCAAGGTTCTGTGAAATTGTGACTGTAATGTTTTAAAAACCAGTCTTTGGCCACTTTCTCATCCTTTCCCTCTTTGTCCAAAAGAGGGCAGTCTATGCCTGACTTCCAATTCTTTTTGCTCTTTTTCTTTCCCACCCTCCCCCCCCCCCCCCCCCCCCCCGCCCCAGCCCGATATACAATCATTAATTGCACAAAAAATGGTACCACCTTTTATTTACAGTTCAAAATATCCTTGGTTCATTTCTAGTGAGTGATTCACAAAGTAGGGAAAGAGAAAACCGTTTACTGCAATTCAGTAAATAATGAAATACTTTTCCTGCAAGTAAAAGACAGGAGAAGGCTCATGCTTTGTCCCACAGTGTTAACCTGTGAACAGTTTCATTGGGAAAGTGGCATTTGGCCTTTCCCATGGTGGAAGGATAAAATCATGGAGTTGTGCTTCTGTGTGGCTCCATATTGGGCTTCTCTCTCGATCTTAATGCTCCCTGGGACAAATACAGTCACTACGTAGCTTGTATTGTGACTGTGCAGCAGCACCAGCACATCAGGAGATATTTGTCCAAATAGCCAAAAATTCACCAATGCAACATTCTGTGGAATACAGCAGTTTCTTATTTCTGCATTTCCTCCTTCTGACTTCTTTACTGTTGTGCTCCATTCACTTGGTGTTGGTGTCCACATATTTTGCCTACAGCAAGAAAGGAAGAATGCTGTCATGTAACAGGCAAACCCCCACCCCCACTTCAGTGGCTTAGTTTGTATTTGGTCTGCAGTAGTGCAGAGAGAACCAAATCCATTCTCCCACCTTTTACAGAGAAGCAGTGAGTGAAAGAGGAGTTGTGAATGACTAATCACAGCAGAGAGTGCAAAAAGATGAGAAATCTTCCATTCAACTGTCAGTAATAATTTAAAATACAGTGGTCTGCTAGTGGATTTTATTTTTTGTTAATATTGGCTCTTAGTTTATTCCCCTTTTTCTGAACATGGACTGAAGTAACCGAAAAGGTACAGGAAAGGGGTTTGTGGACACTCACTTGGGATAACCTATATAGTTCACAATCAGTGACTAAGCTCTCTCAGACTAATACAATTGCCATACATCACAGCATCCTGTACTTTCTATACACAGACATATGTGCATATACATCCACACACATATATATATATATAAAACATTATGCATATATGTGTCTACCATAAAATCAACTCCTGGTGAGGTGCTGTGGTGACTTAGACACGTGTAAATGTGCCTAACAGGCACCTGATGTATTAAAAAGAGGCCTATTGATTAATATTAAAAGCCTAGTCCTGCTTTTTCTCATTGATTAATATAGTTATTATTTAACTCAGAGTAAATTAACCCCAGAAAATCAATCATACAACAGAAAGTTGTCCAAGACAGTCTCTGATTTAAAGAACATTTCTTCTACCATTACATACCTTGGGGTCTCTAAGACTACGTACTCAGCTAATGATAAGTTGCGAGTTCTGAGTGAGAGGAAAACTACTATACACGCATGCATACATGCATACATATATTTAATCAGCTTACTCTTTTCATAGTCCATAAAATATCTGAGCCAGGCACTCTCTAACTTTTAACTCTCTCACCTTCAATCACCCTCAAAGTCTCCTTGTTTTACCTCTTTTGATTTTTTCCACTCTGCAGATCTCCTCATGACTCACTGTAGGTCTTGGATGAGGCCACAGACTGCTGCTCCTTTCAAATATTATCTGTTTCTTCACAATTCTCTCAAGCAGAATGAAAAATTGCTGTCCCATCACTAAGTTTTTGAACCACCAGGGATTTATGACCAGAATGTTTTTATGAAATAATGGTGGGTCAAAAATGATGAACTTGACAGTTAAAAGGCAGTGCTTAGAAAAGTGAATGGATGGAGAGATCAGTTTCAGGGAGCACTGAAAGGCCAGAGGAGAAATAAGACAGTTATTACCCACTAACAGAAATCAATCATCTGCTTAGCCTTCTATCTTGGGACTGAACTGTAAATGTGTACCCCTCTGCAATCACCCAACAAACCAGCACGAGCCTAAAATTAATCGAACTCTCCTGCTGTCTGCCTCTTGACAGCCCACCTAGTAGAAATGCTGGGCATGAGAATTCAGGTAGTCCTTGTGAATCTGTGTCTCAGAATGATTTTAAGAGTGATTTTTAAAAAATATGTCAGCTAAATTGTATGCTGAAATTTACCTTATCCAGTGATAGGTGCACTTTAATCACTGCAAATATAATACTTGACTCCCTGCTGTGGTTACAGCTGGGAGTTAAATTCTGTCATAGTCTGGACTCTGCTGTACTACATTGTTTAGGGAAAAACTAATTCAGTGAATATAAAGCCCATACAGAAGCTAAGAAGCTCCATTTTCTTTCTTTTCAGAACATGAATTAAATTGGACTATTAAAGCAGAATCTATCAAAAAGGGTTGTTATCTCTCTTAGAAACATATGAGTTCTTGCCATCTAGCATTTTGAAAGTGACTCAGATACTTGAATTGAGACCTATTTACTTAAACATTTATTAGGATTTCTGTCTTTCACTTTCTTTCAGCAGAGAAAATAAAGCATATCTATGGTATACTTTTGATCTATGAGTCAAGAACTGTCCATATTATGGTTTCACTTAAGAAAATCAATCATGTAAAAAATTCAGGTTTTTTTTTCCAGTTGTTTTGTTTTCAGATGATCCTGCTTTATCTTTTTTTTATTAGGTTTCACCTATAGCTATGCCTAAACCTACATGTATACCTATCTCTATCTCTACCTATATCATCATATATATCTATTTCCATATCCATATATTTTTCTTTGATTCAGTTTGAATATTGCAGGTCCAACTCCTAGAAAGTTAGTTAAAGGAAAACAAAGAGGACAGCTATTTTTTTCAGAAAAAAGAGAAAATTTTTCACACTTACTGCTTGAAAAATGTTAGACCAAAAGTTTAATTGCACATATTTTATCTGCTGACTTTGCTTCTTTTGAGCACCAGTGTTGTCTTATTAGCTACTTTTGCTCAATTCTCAGGGTCAGGTTCTACCCACTTCTATGTCTCTTTGATCCTACCTGATTTCCGTTTCATTGTATCCATTTTAAAGCAGCTCTGAACATGTTTCTGCCTGTTTTTCCATTTTGCAGTCTGGTAGTCAAATCTCTCCTATGACAAGTGTAGGTGTAGCAAACCCAGTTCTTGAAAAGGTGAATTGGTTTCTTTATGAAATAAATTTCCAAGAAAACCTTTTGACTTCAGAAATGTTATTTATCAGTAAGAGACATAGACATATTTATATGTGAAGGTGTATAGATATGTATTTAGGAGCTGTAAAAAGATTTTCAAAACTGAAGACTTGAATCTCTGACTGCTCAGCTGCTTTTATAACTTGACTCCAGATAGTTCAGTTGAAGCACCTTTACATGACTCTCAATTGAAACACTAGAAGCTTTGCCATCTCTTCACAGAGAACCTGTGCCTATGCCAAAAGGGTGTTAGTCCCTCAGCCCAACAGGATTTCAGCTAAATGGGATAATATGCGAATTCATCACACAATGTTACCATTCACCGTGTGTGCAGAGAATGCACCTTGCTCTTCGGTCATAGGCTTCCCTTGCACGGCATCAACACTGTGAAGGCATTTCATTTTTAAAACTAAGCTTTCTGTCCCAAACAGAGACATTGTCATTGGTCTGAATAGTCTTGGAACAAGGCACCTTACAGCAGGAAAAATTTAGAAAATGATTGAATGCAGCTGATTTCAGTGCACATAGATACACATACAAATACATACATATGTATATGAATATATATAGTCATACCTCTCCCTGGAAAGAAAAAGAGTTCCAGAAACTGAGCAAGTTTGTGAGTGGATATTCTTTTTTCAACAAAGACATTTTCTATGAATGAGCATTAAGGGCTGGTTAGATGAGAAAATAAATGTTTAAAACAGAAGAAAAGAAACATACAAAATCCTTTTTACTGTCTGTCGTGTGTGCAGCACAGGACTTCGAAATTTCTTGTAACAAACAAAGCCTGTATGAAGTATGGAGAAAATGAGTCAGTGATCAAACAAGGTTGTGTTCTTAATTTAAAAAGTTTTGAGAAAGGGTGAATAAGATACTTAAAACTTGACTAGAAATATTTTCTCTACATCTTCAAGTCAGGACAAGGAAAGATTTGTCAATGGATATTACATTAACTCAAGTAAACACTGTCATTTACTTCTGAAAAGCCATTTCTTAATATCCATTTACGTATGATCCATCATGTTTATGTAGGAAAAGAGACAGAACCAATCAGATAAAGGAATCAACTTGAGGAAGCTGGGTGTGATATTCAAGAGGCCTCGAGTTACAGTATTTAAAAAAAAAAAAGATCAGTTCAAACCTGCTCTAGAGAAGTTTCCAGAACTTACAAAAGAGATTGTATCAGACCTTTTGTGATAAAGAATATTACACTCTTTCACCTTGGAGAATGATTCAGACTTTAGGAACAAGGCCTCAATAGGGTACATTTTGCTTAAAATAAATCACATACATAAACTGTTTTCTGAAAAGGAACCATGCAGGAAACTTAGCTAGAATTACTACCTTTTAGCAATGTTAACCTTGTGGGACATACTGTTGGGAAAAGTGGTTTTAATAAATAGTATTTTTTTTGTTCAGGGGATACTCGCTGAAGAAAAAGGTTCTGAAGCAGTATACTGAGCAAGTGAAGATCTTGGAAATTGGGATACTGCTAACTAAAGAAAAAAAAAGTGTTCAAGAATATTTGATCCAGCTGGCTTTCCCCAGCTCTTAACACCGCTTATGGTTTAATGCCATATTACTATGACTGCCATTAAGAAAAGGTACCCTACTGCAGATATGCCATTGCATGCAGTGTTCAAACATAGTCCTCTCAGAAGTTTTCAGTTAAAATATAATAAACAAAAATGGATGTGCCTCTATTTTGTTCAATCTAACTCTATATTGTGACTTTATGTGTAAGAAACAAGAAATCATGAATACTGTATATTACTTTCACTGTGGGTGATCAAAACACTCTATAATGCTTCTATAATTATGATATATTAGGAAAATTCATGTTCAGCCTTCAACTTCCACCTAAATGGTGAGACTAGTTAGAGTACACTGAGCTATAATAGAAATCATGAAAGAGAACAGTTTAAAACATGCTAGCAGACTTTTCATTGATAATGTATTCAACTAAGTTTGTTGTTTAAAAGCCACAGGTATAAAGCACATTAAGATGTAATTGCAGTGATGGTTCAATGCAATTGTTACATATTACATATTAGGGCATGTTTTTGCTATTTACTTTTAAGATATTTATGCACCTGAGCAACCACATCTAAAAGATCATAAAAGAGGAAGGTTAAAAAAGGAACCATAAAGCCAAATGACAAAGAGAACAAGAGTTATGAACACAAGTGGTGAGAATTGTAGCGTATAAATGGACAAGGAACTACTTAATGTTCTCACATACACATTTTCTACCATAGGAAGAAATCAAAATGCACTTACCCACAGGCTGCTGAACACTGCTGAGCTTTGACTGGTCTCCTGGAACGTTAATCACTTGCAAACTCTCTATTGTTAATGTGAATAGAAATTTAATAAACAGTCTCATTCTCAGAAGTCAATTTCTTTGCTTTTCTCAGAAATTATTCTGTAGACTGCAATTGTCTAATTCTTAAGAAATCTTCACTCCACATTAATGACACCTCCATCTTCAGTCCCTTCTCCAACTGGAGTCAAATGAATTAGAAATTGCAAAAAATACCTGAGTTATAAAGCTGACAAGCTAATGAAATGCAATTACAAGGGAAAAATAAGAAAAAGGGAATAAAAATAAAATAAAAAATAAAAAGGGGAGAAATAAAGACTTCAGAAATCCCATTAGGCACTAGACTGTGGTTATTGATTTTACATGGAAAGCAGTCAAATTCAGTGGTAAATCCTCTTCAGAGATAATTCTGTTAGAAGAGGGGACAGGTGTAATTGTTACAATACACTTCTCTTGTCTACCATTGGCATGTAACATGGCCACATCAGCTGCTTAATTAATGAAGGCTGTCTTGGAGCTAAGTCCAAGGAACGCAAAGACTTCAGTTTCGGTGTGAGTCACAAACTGCACATTTAGATTCAGAGAAAAAGCACAGGCAGTAATATGATCACTCCCACACTTGCTGAAAGATTTCCTCCTGCTAGATTGGGATTTATACGTTTAAAACACACAGAAGTTCAAAGAGAAATCTGGACTGTCTACAGTCTTAGAAAGCTTCTCTTCTTGAAAACTGTGTGCTTTGTGATCATAGGTGTCCTATGCACACTCAGAAATGCCTGTGCTGGGGGCAGAGCATACCTGACATGTGGACATCTTCTGCAACTGAAGCTCAGCAGGCAGCAATGGTATAAATGGACATTTCTGCTTTCTGTGGACAAGTGAACTGGAATACAGTGCTGACAAAATACATGCAAATACCCCAAAGGCCTGGCTGCAAAGTAGTCAGAATAAAAGTCATCTTTACATCTAACAGCTGGAAATGGACTTTTCCTGCATAAGCTGAAAATCAGGAAAGAAAAATTAAAGGCGGCTAGCTATTGCCTGAGGAAGGAAGGTTACTTATTCTGGTGCCACGGAACAGGCTGTGCCTGTGTATTTCCCACAGGTGCTGTTACGTGAAAAGCCTATACAGTCCAGCAGCAAGACTGAAAATCTGAGTTCTGCTGTCTTCTTGATAAAAGTGAGAATCACTCTTGCTTTCTTCTGGCCTGGACTTAGCTCCAGCTATGTCTTACCTCCTTGGAAATGGCATGTCTTCTGTAAATATATTAGAGCATTACCTCTCCTCCTACCTCTGCAGGTGACGAAGTCTAAGACCCATGACCCTTACTTCCCATGTAAGTATTCTTATCACCAAATGATGAAATAAATGCAGGCAGGATATTGCTGCTTTTGTTGCCTTATTAAAAAAAACTAACCAAAACCAAACAAAAACCTAACACTGTTCCATTGGGTGTCTATCCTCAGGAGATAATGAAACAATTGGATTCCCAGAGACTGAATGTTGTCCATTGGCACCCGTCATAGATATCATGGAATAACCACTGCCTGGGGAATCTCTTGGTGACCTTGGTTCCGGATCTCTTTCTGGAGGTGTCTGTCTCCATTGCCGAGTTTATAGGGAATGTAAGTATTCCCTTTATAGGGCAAGGTGTCTGAAATGTATGAGGCTATGTTCACTTCATCCATGTTCATTTGTCTGATGTCTGCTATACCACAAAACATTGGAGGGAGAGTGGGGATATTGACTGATGATTTTAGAAATGTAATTTATGTACCTATTTAGGTAACGTGGAACCCAAAAGAAGCCAGTGGCAAAGCACTGAGTTTTCCTGAGTGTGATGTGGAGCACCAAAGTAAGATTCCTGTTCTGAGTTGCCCTTTTTCTCTACTTACTTTTGCTAAGCTACTTTGGTTAGTGGTGGCAAATGTCTTAAAGCTTCCTGTTTGGTTATTAGTTTTAGTAGCCTGTCCCTTTCTCACAATAATGTATGCAATCTGAAGATTCAAGGGCACGCTGGACCTGTCACAATTGTAATTTAAGTGTAAACACTTCCTGCTAGTCCTATTCTCTAATGACGCCAGTTAACTACCTAATCATTACTCATTGGTATAGCCATGCACTAAATGTTTTGTTGTACGAAGCACTGAAATAAAAAAAAATCTGTCCTGAAATATCAGCAACACAGATCTGACCAATGGTAGGAGGAAATGAAGTATTATTTCTGAAGCACAGCAATTTTTAAAAGCTGTTTTTGACCTGCTGACAACCAATTGCTTGCTGGCTTCAGAAGTGCTCCAAGTAACTCGTGTCTTATCAGGGCAGCTTTCATCTTGTCTGAAAAAATATCCTTCTTATTTTACTTTGGCATTTATTGTGGATCAGAATCACACTGATCTGCTCATGATTTGCAAGTTTACTCATTGGTTTATTACACAATTTGTTTTGGAGATGCAACTTCATTTTTCTCAGAGGAAAATGGGAGTTGTCTGAAATGATCCAAATGGTAGTAGAAAACAAGCCAAGAAAATAAGATTTCTTTTGTTTTATTGGAAAAGTGTATCATCCCCTTACCAATAATAAAAATTTAATGAAAAGCCATTAGCAGAAGAAATAATTTTCAGTAAAGGCAGTAACCTTCTATTAAATCATACCTGATAGCTCAACAGAACAGTTTTATATGCAGTGTTAAGCTCCATGACAAAGAAATTACAGAATTTCTTTCAGGTATAGTATGATTTATTCACCATGAACATGCAACAGTGGCTGGTGGTATCTTCTCTATGACAGGATGAAAATTAAGCTCAAGGCTTTCTGCAGATTGAAATACCCAAACACTATTAGCCATGAAGATATCTTGTGGATCTTAACTCTGATGGTGATTAACAACCTGTGACGGAAGACAGTCATACTTTATTTTGCGGTTTCATTTGTAAGTACTGTACAAATGAATAATAAATAGATCTTTCAGTCAGTGGTTTATCAGTTGCTAGTGGCTACTGAGTCAATAGATTGTCTATAATCATGGTTTATGTGCATCTACTGATGTACAGTCACTATCCATAAAATATTATATTCCTGTCTGACATAAGGGAATAATACATATTAATCACATATTACCCATTGAGAATATGTCCAATATAAACGCATTAGGAGTGATGAGATAGCTCGTGCTGTGTGATGCTCTCCTTCAGCAAAATGCCTTTACCAAAGCTGGCAGGACTGTTTCCCTAAACCTCCTGTTGCAGGCATTCCCAATGCAGTAATTCCTTCTCATGTCAAGCAATTCATTTTCATGAAAATCACCAGGTCAAAATGAAGGGGTGAAACAACAAATTAGTGTCTGTGCGGTCTAAGGGTCTTATGCGTGTAATTATGATATTCATTGTCTTAGTAACCAAAAACCATGCTCAAACTCCACATGCTTTATCATTTCTGTTAGCAATAGAGATTGAGAAGAGTATGAGGACAATAAATGTCCCCCATTTGGCTCAGCCACTATCAAGAATTCTGTCAATTCAGTTCTAGAAATGAACTGGAAAATGAAGGAGTGTTGCTGTTGTTGACTTCCACAGTTTGAGAGGTGCAAGTTTGGAGCGGAGAATTTACTTATCAACAGCTGATTTCATCTAGGCCGCATTAAGAGGATGTTAAGATATAAAACTTTACAGTGACACTTTCTTAGAATAATTGAAGATACAGTAGATGACTTTTACAAAATGAAATAAGAAATGATGGCATAGTGTATACTAGGAAGAACAGTGTAAAGGAGAGAGGCGTGTCCTCTGAAGGCTTTATCTCTGAAAGGCTAAAATAAAAATTAACCAACTACCCTTCTGTGCTTCCAGCATGGTTTAAACTGTGGAGCTGCCAACTGTTTAGTGTTTCTGTGACTTCAAATATCTTTATTTTCTTATAAATTCTGAGCATAGTCCTATCCCACTTTCAATGTGTTAATTCTTCTTCTTATTGGGAAATATTTCTAATTCTATTTGAACTTGCTAATTCCATGCTTAATATCTTGGAGAAAGAAAGAAGAATGACAAATGCTAGCTTTCATGAAAGACAGCAGTTATTTATCTTGTGTTGCTTTGTGGAGAGAGGTTAGGAAATAGGCACTGGTTACAAAAGTCAGAGAGAGTTGGGGAAGAAGTGCCCAGGCTGGCAGAGGAGTAATGGCACTACAGGGAGGGCAGGAACCTGTGTCACTGAGCTGTGTGGTATTTTGGCAGTGAAAGGGGTGCTGGGGATTATGTTCACTAGAACAAGGATGAGGAGGAAACTGTAATGTTAACTGAGTTAACCTGTCACAATGAACGTGCCCTCCTGCTCAGCCAGAGGTAGCCAGTGTCCAATATATGGATGAAACTCTGTGTAGGTGCAGTGAACAGATTTTCCTTGCCTTTTGATATGTAATAGCAGGTATCTGTTCAAGTGTTAATTGCTACTCTATGTCTTCACCCATTGCTCAGGCTCTGAGAAAAAAGGGAAGGGGCTCCTGCCTGTGTTGTGAAAAGGAGGCAAGAGGCCCTGATGGGAGCTTGGAAAATGCCAAGGAGTGTTGTGGGAGTCTTGGTTGCCCTAAGAAGGATTTTGCTTTCCACCAGTGTCAGGTGTTTCTACCACTTTGTTCTTCTACTGATTAGAAAAACTGGAGCCAAATTTCCCAGGACAATCAGACACATTTTGGGACATATTCACTTTCTTAGATCTTCTTGGATATATTGCCTCATTTTAAAATAGCCTGGTGGGCAAGGGAATGTCTTCTGTGTCTAATGGAGTGGGACTGTCAGTAAATAAAAGTCCAAATTAAATGAGGATCTATGACAGGAAGGGTGAAATGAGAGCTTCTCTAATTGTAAAATGATTTCATTTTGCCTTGCTAATTATTGAAGTATGAGCTTCACGTAATTATACATGACTGGAAACAGCTCCAGCTAACACTCACTACGTTTGCCCAATTAAATTTTACAGCATTGTGTCTGAACACAGCTAGTTACACTTATTAATAAAACTGTGGGTGACGATAAACATGAAAGGCTTCTGAAAGTTAGGATTTGCTCTTTCTCCTTCTTAGTCTGACTTGTTTATTCTTTGGGTAATGAGTTGCCTCCATACTCACTTAGTGGCCTTGAGGCCCTTGGCAGAGTGCAGCCACCCTGTGCTACATGATGATGTGTTCTGCGCATCTGAGTGCAAAAATTGGAAGGACCATGTACAGCACAGTTCTGTACAAGACTTGCATCCTCATGTACGTACAGCCCTTGTGTGTGGTCCATTGGAAAGACCTACCTCTCAGTCAACTTTGCCTGAGCTTGGAACAGAAAAAAGGACAAAGCCTTTCTGTAAAAGTACCCTACAAGACCAACAGAACAAAACAGCAAGCAGAGTCACATGAGAAAATCTCATCAGATTGAATGATCCCTAAATCCTCTTCTTTCCTCCGTCTGATCCTCCATCACTTTTCCACTGACTTCAGAAGCCTGGAATAAGTCTCTTCTGCTACTGAAACTTTGTCAAATTAATATGATGCTAACCTTTTTTGACATTATCTTATTTTTCTTCAATATTTATCCATCCTTCCACAGGACATTTCTGTCTGCTTCTGGCATCTGTCCCAGTCCTCTGGGGTAGGTGGAGTATGACAGTTTTAATGTAATTTTTTTTGCAGTGTTGTCATGGTTTAACCTTGGCTAGCAATTAAGTACCACAAGGCTGCTTGTTCACCTCCCCCCCCACCTCCAGTGAACGAGGAGAATCAGAGGAAAAGATAAGGAAGCATGTGGATTAAGATAAGAACGATTTAATAATTGAATATAAATGAATAAAAAATTGATATTAATAATATTAGCAGTAATAATAATACTAACAATACTACTAGTAGTAAGTAACGAAAATAATAGAAAATAAATGATACAATTGCTTACCACCCTCTGACTGATACAAAGCCAGGTCCTGAGTAATGAGCATCTGAGCACGAGTGATTGCACTAGAGTCCCAGCAAGCCTCACGAGTGAGAGTATAAACTAAGAAAGCCAACCAACCCACCAACTCACTAACAAACTAATGCACAATGAACAAACAAGCTATGGACTCCCGCCCACCCCCAGCTTATATACTGAGCATGAAGTGCTAAGGTATGAAATACCCATTTGGTCAGCTTGTAGTGATAAAGTTGGGAACACAGCTGCAGTATCAGATGCTGAAAAAACCCTTGAATTGGTGCAAGCACTCCTTAGCATCAACTAAAAACACCAGTGTTACAGTACTCTTCGCAGGGCAAATCTGAAACATAACCTCACGCCAGCCACTGTGAAGAAAATTAGCTCAGTCCTGACTAAAACCAGCACAAATGTTTATTTTTCTGCCTCCTCTGTCACTGAATGTGCCTCATAGTCTGAAAAGTGGCAGTGCCTTCTTCATAAGTCTGTTGATAAATATGCACGAAGGTGCACACACACACACACGTAGGTTAAAAGAAAGGAAAAATCTGCTGTTCTTTAATCTTGTTCGGTCCTCCTCTGTCCAGAGTTATGATCTCCTTTTTTGTTCACCTAGGTTTTTAAGTACAGTTATTTTTGATATTCAGCAAGAAAGTTGCTTTCTTCACCTTCATTCCTTATCATTGAGGCTGACTGTATAGCATACATGACCCTCAAAAATTATAGTTTTAAATATTAAAATGATTAAAATTATTGAACAGAGAAAACCCACGATGCACATTTCTTTAGCACTCAGACCAAAGACCCAGTGTATGTCTGATATTCACTGTATCAGCTACAAAATCACTGAAGGAAACTAATTATTAGATTCTGATTATATGAATACTTTGAATAGTTTTTTTTCATTTTTTTATTTCCTACAATATAAATTCTTCATATTAAGGACCAATTTTCACAGGATTCAATCACCAGCATGTATTTACACAATTTGCCATCAATTTGACATTACTTGAGAAACCTGTAACTGTAGGATATTGTGTCTTGGAAATGTAGCCAGAGGTGGCTGAGTCAAGTTAATAAAAGGTATAATAAAAGGAATTTGTTTCATATCATCTTGTCCTTTCATCTAGGACCATGCTTACTGACCCCGCACCTCTTGAACCATGTAGCATTTTCAGTGGTGATTAGAGGCGAAGGCTGTGTCAGAGCCTGTAATCATGAGCCTTCAATATTACAACAAGGAGCTTAAGGCTAGAAGAAAGAACTTGAGAGGGAGAGAGTAAAAGGAGCCTCCAACTGCTAGCACCAACCAATAAAATGGTTTTAAACTTGCTGTTCTAGAAATTGTTATATAAACTCCCACTCACTGCACTCTTTATGCTGGAGACATACGACAGCGTAAATCAGTAAGCTGTGTCCAGCACTTCTAATCGTGCACACTTTACCATCAATGCTGGTAATATGTGCTAATTCCAGTTATCAGTGGGATGGTATGTACAGGGATGTCTATGTTGGCAAGAACTGCAGGAGTTCAGCTGCAACTGGAAGAAACGGGGAGGTCCAGGAGTCACCCACTACAGGTGACATGACATAAGCCAGCTCTGCTCCCAAACAGCCTTGCTGTATTCACAGAGAGGTGGGTCCAAGAAAGGAACTCTTCTCCTAGCACAATGCCATGCAAATAGCATAGGTCTGCCTTCTTCCTTGACAGGCAAGTACAGCCAGTTTGAAGGATTATATGTGCACAATCAGTCTGGGGTATAATCTTAGAGAAGCTTGCAAAGTCTAGCAAGCTATTAGTCACTTACCAAGGATCTGTTGCAGCAAGGAGTCTCTCAGTACTGAGGAGTAAGGGATGTCTGTGGCCGGTGTAGCCTTGAGAGGTGCCCCTCTCAAAGGGAGATTCTGTCATGCAGCCCACTGCCATAGAGGAGAGCTCAAAGGGCTCTTGGGCTGCTCACTATTTATGGAGTAAGATGATTGACTCATAGTCATATTTGCATACTGACTACAGATTTTTATTTCTTCCAAATTTGTTTTGAGTTTGACATTGATCTGCACTGTGGTTAGGTGGATGCAACCATCATGACCAGACACATCCATTACAACTGCCACTGGTGGTTATCACTTGAGCATGGTTACAGGAAATAAAGGCCAGGTTGGGGTGGTGCAGGAGGAGAACACCGTCACAGACTGTCATTCTGCTCACGTGCACAGAACTTCCCTGACATCATTTAAAGCATTTAAAGCAGATCTAGAATGTAAACTTAGCCCCATTTATTTAATGGTTAAGTACACTTATCTATGCTTGCAGTCTACTGTATAAGTGTAAATGAGTACAAATTACCATAAAAATTCATATCAGCCTTGTTTTTTTTAATACTCCATAGATACATTATCTATAAATTGGAAAAAATTCTTATTAAGCAAAAAAAAAAAAAAAAAAAAAAGCTGTGCTTAAAGAAGTCTGAGTTATTTTTATGATGTCTGAAGCTGCAAGACAGGCTTGCTTAGGACTGTCTTTATTACTCATTTCTGTGATGTCTGTGATGGTAAATGGAACAGGGAGGACCAGGGTCTTCCAACATGTCTGGGTAAGGCAATATTTTACTGGGCTTGTTTTGTGCCATGTACAGTTGACAAAACACTGGAGATTACTTTGTGTAACATTTGTTAGCAATACATTCAGAGCCTAAAAGATAACTTACACCAAAGGGACTCATTCTGGAAATGTATGTTTGTATCCAAAACTTAATGGAGGAATGACAGTACTAGTTAGATTTCTGTACCAGAAGGATGAAAACAAGGGCCAACAAAATTGTAGGTGACCCTAAGGACCTTATCTCCACAGCTTTCATCTGGAGGGCATGTGGAAGGAGTGACAAGTGTGGAATGAGCCGGGGAAAGAGCAAAGACCAGGACTGTGTTTAGCAGTTGCTGCCTTTGTTTGATCCACTCTGATTGCCAGATGTTTGCACACTAGGTTTCCTAGACAGGTCTTTACTTTTGGGACTAGGGATCAGTTTCCTCAAAAAAAGCATGCTGAGAAGCTTGTGGGCTACTGAGTCAAGTACCAAGTACTTTAAAAATGGACCATATCCTTACAGGTCAGATTTTGAGTATGGTGACTGGACAAGTGGGGGAACTTATTTATGTTAGTGTGGTGCAACTAAAAGCAGAGGAAAAAAGTTAAAATTCTGATTATGCTATTTCACACTGCTTTTTTCTTAAAATTTCCTTAAAATGAAAAGAGGCACCCAAATGTATTTGACCACCAGAGGAAACAGACATTCCCTTTACTTTGTTTCTTGGTACACCCTGATTTGGGCATAGATGATCATGGTGTTGGAGAGTACTTCACAGGCTCCATCTGACCCATCCTCTGTTAGCCTTAAGTTGATCTGCCTTTTTTATCATTGTTTTCTCTTTCCTTTTGTGCTTGCTCCTTCTTTAAATGTTCACAGAACATGCCCCATTACACTTGATTGCTGTGAACATCTTGCAGTTTCTTTTCAGAAGAAAGCAATGAAAATATTACCTTACAAGGCAAGAAAGGGAAATAAAAGGCTGTTAAAAAACAGAGAAAGAAAAGAGGCAGGAAAAACAGACTCAGTAACAGAAGTACTGTGTAAAATACCAAGAAGACTGCAATGGCATTTGAAGTTGTGCTTTAGACAAATATGAATCATCTGCATTTTAATCCTCCAACATGTAATTTCTTAATCTCAGTGTTTTACGTGAATGCAGCTGCAAAAAAACCAGAGGCTCATTTTTAAATTTTTTAAAAATGTATTTTTATTTTTATATTTTCCAGGTAACTACAGATAGATTTGGGGGGAACTTTAAAAAATTTGTGTTTGATTTCAAACACTAAAATTTGCATTCTGGTGCTTTTCAGGACTGTGTTAGATAAAATGCAAAGCTTCCTGCTGAAATGTACTTTCAGTAAGACTTTTTTCTTGGAAGAAATTAATCCTAATTTTTCAGTAAGTTTTATCAAGAGAAGGAGTGAAGTTTATGATTTCCCTTTCAGTAAGGAAATCTGTCTATGTAAATGTTATACATTTTTATTTTCTCTGTATGTTTCTAACTTTGTACTTTCCATTACAAGTTACTATGCATCACATCCCTCCTGATAAAGTACTAGATTTGGACCAATATGCTTTTGATCCCTGAGTCAAATGGTGAAGTCCTTCAGCAATTAAATAAGCTTTTCACTAGTTTCAGTGTTCAGTGTGCTGAGTGGGGGACAGATAAATTAGATAAATGGAGCCCACCTGGACTACTTATGATTGACTGCTAGCTATAAACTAGGAGGGGCAGCACCTAAGTTCGTCTCAGATCCCAAAAACCAGCCACCTTTGGATTGCAAAGACCATATCTACATTACTATTTTAATTTGGATCTTGACTGTGTTTTTAAAACAAACCTGATCAAGTCTAAGTGTGTTTTTGTTCACAAATTTAACAGCAGGTTCAGAGAAATGAGTTCCTTTCAGATAAAACAGGCCAGATGGTGCTCTACAGGATTGCACCTTGTGTGCTCCTGCCACTAATGGACATTCAGCCTGTGGGAATTGATTACAGCTACTCTGATGTAGAAGTCCCAGAATAGGTGTAGTGTGGATGTTGGGTCCTCGGCAATGTGTCTTCCACTCAATTTGTTTCTCATGTCTTATTACTGCAGACACAGACAAACTTGGTACTCAGTTTGTGTTCAGGAACTTGATCAATATGAAAAAGAGAGAAATCCTCAATTATATATATATGTAAAAACAAATCTTTTTTTTATGATGAAAGCAGACTTTTATTTTAAATCCGTAGTATGGCTAATGGGCATAATTTTGCCATGGGAGTGGAGCCAGGCGTCTGATAAGGACTCCAAGTTCTACTTGAAAGACTGGTGCCATAGAAACTGAGGAATATTATCCTGAAAAAGGATAATTTTTCTTACTAGATTGATTTATAGACTGAGACTGTGCAAGTCGTCCAAAGTTGTTATAAAGTTCACACATTGTACAAGTACAGTCTCCCTTTCCTGGGAAAATCTTATTCCATATGGATGTTTTCCAACCTTCTGCAGGTGAATTTTCTAGCAGTGACCTCTACTGTTACACTGGAAAAAATCTTGCTACCAAAGATAATTCTAGCTCCACAACAGTTTCCAGCTTTACGTCTCATGTTCACACCGAGTTATGATTCAAGTTACTATCTAATTAAATCCCTTCAGTAGTTCTTCATCTTTTGAAATGGATTATTCTGACAGTAGGAGAACAGACAGCATAGCCAGCATGCCCAGAACAGTGTTGGGATATTTGTACCCACAGTAAAGTTTGGACAGCTTCCCATGGCTTATCCATGAAAGTATTCAAGGTATTTTCTGGGCTAGGCATGCCACAACCAAAGAAAAGAAACCTCACCAATGGGTTTGCTGGTGGGTTGGACTGAAAAAGAAGAAAGGAAGGTGTATTCTTAACATGTCAGCATCATTCAAAACAAAGCGAAAAAATGAAAAGCTTGCACTAATAAATGGAAAGCATATGTTAGACCTAAAGGAAACACACTTTTTTCTGGATACAAATTTCATGAGTGTGTGCAAGGAGTCTCTGAGGTTTTTTAATAGTTTTTAATATAAGCTGAAGCGGTTAGGTAATAAAGACTTTAGCAATGTTAAGAAGAGGAAATGAGAAGAGATTCTGTAATGTTTAGAACTATCACTCGTCAGGTGTCTTAGAAGAAATGGGAATTGGCTATAATCTGGTCTCTTGTGTTAGCATAGGTGCAATTCAAAGCAATATTATTAGCATACAAACTGATATTGTCCAAATGCACTTTTTTTGATTGGAGATAGTGGCCCGTACTCTTTGCAAAAGAAGAAAAACTTTTGTCCTAGCATAGCAGAGGAAGCAAATAAGCTATTTATGCTGTAAGAAACAGGCTGTTGCAGAAATGTGATGGGCAAAATGATCAGTTTGTAAGTAATCTTTATGTTGATTTGAGGAATTTTGGAAAACAATTGCTCTGTTCATCAGTACTGCACCGTTTTAGGTTCAGGCACTTGTATCTCTTAAAGGGCTAGTTTTTTTTTTTTTTTTTAATGGAAAAACATTAAGTTCTATATCCATGGTGTAAGGAACACGTGCAGGACCTCATTTCACCCACGCACAGCCAGAGCAGCACCCCCACCCAACAGCAACATCCACTGTTACTCATCCAAAAGGCAGAACATTAAGAAAACAAAGTCCTGATTCAGCAAAGAGCTCTGGGTGTATCTTTGAAGCACTGAATTAATCTTCATTAACCAGTTAGGGGAGCCTCTGTGGGACTTTTAAAAGGCTTAAACATTGGACATGAATCTAAATATCTTTCTGTACGCAACCTAAATGAGTAGCTAGAAAGTGTTTCTTGATCAAAGTGATTTTGGTGTGAGAGAGATGTTTCCACAGCTAAGCAAATTCCACAGCATGACACTGTGCCTCTGCGGGAACTTTGCAGTGCAAAGGGAGTGCTGCTTCTGGGTGTTTACAATAAACAGTAATGTGAGCTTTATTAAGCATCCAGTTAGAGGTAAAAACATAAACTGTGTGTGAAGATTATCTGGATAATTAAATTATTAAGTGAGCATTATGTAAGGCAGGGGGAGGGGGTTGTTATTAATGCTAATATTAAATTTTGCCTGCAGAAGGCAGCCAGGTGCCTTTATTCCCCTCCAGGAGCTGATTATTTCTTGATAAATCAAATTCCCTTCAGTGGCCTTATTGCAGTTTCAGAACAGGCGTATTATTAACCACACCATGTAGTTCTATATTGGAAAAGATAGAGTTCAGCAGGCTGAACAGAACCTACAGCAGAGCTGCATAAATCCCGAGGATCAGTGTTACCACTTGGAGTATTAACCAGGACCCTCCCTATTCATCTCTGGAATGTGAATTTCTGAGGTTCACTTTCAGGGCATATTCTGCTGGGTAAATCTTCCTGAAACTTCAGTTAAGGCTAGGAGATTAGAATGGCTAGGAAGCTAACAATAATCACCTTCTTCTCATCCTCACCCACACCTGGTGACCTACATTGGGCTCTATTCAAACACAGTGATAAATTTGGCTCCTCAGGACAGGCTAGAGTAAAGTATGCAGCTGTGCAGGGTACACATTCCAGGGGGGAGAGACTGCCAGCTTAGCCTACATCTGAAGGGGCAGCAACATGCTTTCCTAGCCTGGCAAGCATCAAGCCATCAGAACCCTGTGCTCCTGGTGGACACTTGACCTTGTCTTCCCTCCTTTTAGCTGGGGAGATCCTGGTGAATGGACAGCTATTGCATGGGGAAGAGATAGGAGGAGGTTTCCTGCAGGACAGAGGAGGGTTTAGAGAGAGGTGCCTGCTTTCTCCAGAGTTATCACATGGCTTGATAGAGGCAGAACAGCTTTTATGGCACGGTCCTAGTTGGGCTTTGGCCCTTCTAATTTTCTCCCTGTGTGGCCTCAGGACATCCTTGTAGTCTTCGTGAGCTGCCTGCCCCTTCTTTCAAAGGTCATAAACTCTAGGAATCTCTGAGACTATTTCATCTCTGCTCTATTGTACTTCCAACAGATGTCTGGTAAGTCAAAGTCTCCCATGAGAACAAGGGCTAGTGATGGTGAGACCTCTCCCAGCTGCTTATAGAATATTTCATCTGCCTATTCTGTCTGTAACAGATTTCCACCATGATATCTGCCTTGTTGGCCTTCCCCCTGATACTTACACATAAACACTTATCCTTATCATCACCATCATTAAGCTCTAGACAATCAAAACACCACCTAACATACAGGGCTACCGCATAGACTCTCCTTCCTTGCCTGTCCCTTCTGAAGAGTTTATAGCCATCCAATTGCAGCACTCCAGTTTTGTGAGTCATCCCACTCTTCCTGTGATGGAAACTATGCCATAATTTTCCAGCTGGACAATGGCTTCCAGCTCCTTCTGTTTGCTGCCCATGCTGCATGCATTGGTGTAGATGTGCTTCAGTTGGCCTACAGATCCTGCCACCATTTTCTGGGGGAAAGCCCTAATTCCTACATGATTATTTTCAGGCATTTCCCTGGTTTCTGGCACATCAACAACTCCTGTGTCTTTGCTCTTGCATGGGTCTCTATCTCCTGCCTCCATTGAGGCAGCAGACCAAAGGTCCTCACCAGCACATTGTCCCTAAAACAGTGGTGTGACACTCCTAGGCTTAGCTCCAGCAAACCTGGTTTTATCCCTTCAAATCTAGTTTAAAGGTCTCTCAAGTCCTGCCAACTCCTGCCCCAGGATCCTTCTCCCCTTCTGAGACAGGCATTCCCCATCTGTCACCAGCAGGCCTGGTGCTGTGCAGACCTACCCGTGATCAAAGAATCCAAAATTGTGCTGGAGTCACCAGTCTCGGAGGCAGGTATTGGTCTGCTGCATCTAACTTCCATGTTTAATGTGTATGGGTATGCAGCTTTGGACATATATGAAGTGTTACAAAATAAATGTGAAAAAGGTTACTATTTTTGTTTTAATTTATAGTCAAAGGCAGGAGTTATGATTTCTCTGCAGTAGTTACATTTCAGCTGTTTGAAGCCAGCTGAGAACCAGCTGTGTGTCCACAGCCTCTCAAGGGTGTGATTATTTAATGATAAAACTCATTTTCTGCAGCAGCTGCTGATTACTATTGCAAAAATTATTTTAACATAAACTGAAGTGGTGAATTTTTGAGCTGAAAGGAGGCAGGGTTAGCTACTCTGAATATTGAGCAGCCTTTTCAGTAGAGCTGTGGTAAGTCTCATAAAATAACATTACCTGTCGAAATGCTTGGCTGAAATCTAGAGACCAATTTATCTTACAGTGGTAAATTGTCTGGCTAGCTAAAAAAGAAGCTCTTCTACCATGCCATTAACATCATAACTTTTAGTTGCACATTCCTTAAAGACAACAGTTATTCCAGTCCAAATGGGCTTTATAAGCACTATATTTGACGTTCTCTGAGGCCAAGGCTCTGTACCGGGGATGACTTTCTCTTCACTCACATTCCGAGTGAGCCAGACACTGTCCTTTGTATCATAAAATCATAGAATTATAGAGTCATTTAGGTTGGAAAAGACCTTTAAGATTATGAAGTCCAACCATATCTGAGCATGAAGGCTGAGTGAAATGGTGGACTCTGTACAGAGTCTTTGTAAATGGAATAAATGTTTGAGGCAGAGGAAAGAAAACACTTTAGTAATTCTTATGAGATATAAACCACCTGCATATTGAGGAAATAATTTGCATAAATCATTAACTTCATACTTTTCCTTATGTCCTTTCCTGTGTGGATGCTTTCCTGCAGTAAAAGACCTACCAAGAAACATCCTGTCTTCAGCATTTGGGAAGACAAAGGGAATGAATGACAACAATTGTCTTACTTGTCACCTGCCAAACTAGATGTTATATACACTAAAAGGGACGAAAAATGCTTTTTCAATATTGTGGGATAAGTTGTGTTTAAGGTAGATTAGAAAAGGATTTTTAGGGCGGGATATTTTGGCAAAATAGGAAAAATAACAAGCCTTTTATTTTTAGCCACTTCTAAAACTTGTAGATCTTGAGACATATTATTTTTTAAATTTCTCTCTTTACTATACAGGGGTTAAATTTGACAAGACAACTTCTGGTTTAAAACCACATTTTGGTTTTCATATAAAATATTTTTGGTCTTCTGGAAGTAAAACATTTTGAAACACTTAAAATTTTGAATATTAAAAAATAGTTATTTATCTCTCTAAAAGTTTAATATTTGGATAAGTTTATTAATAATTAGAAAACAGTACTCCTAATTTGTATGTTCAAAGCAGAATCCACAGCAGACTGTTGATTCTGTTTGGTGAAGACAACATAAGCCTAGAAAACTATCACTAGTCATAAGCATGGGTTTGGTCTGGAAGTTTTCAATCACTTTCAGTTTGGGAGACCTTGCCAGATCGCAGCTGATGACAGCAGTGTAAATTTTAAAGGACAAAGTGGTATCAGCATTTTCTGTCTGATCGTTGACTAAAAACTGCAGAATTAAAATTTTTACATTTTTAGTTTTACTGCACGGAAAAAAGTGTCCCTCAAAATTATAACTGAGGGATAGAGTACGGAGTATAAAGACTGTATCTGAGAGTTATTATTACCATCAGTTATTATGCATATTATGCATAATTGCAGCCCTTGACAGATTGCCATTGATTTTTTTTTCATAGAATGAATTAAAATATTTAAAGTAGGAAAAGATAGAAAGGAACATTATGTCCCATTAAACTAATCAAATGCACTAAAACTAACCCCTCCACCCAAAACCACCCTGTGCTGGCACCCACTGCATCAAAAATGGGTTATGAATGAACAAATTCAGTTGGCACTTTACAAAATGAGATCGTGATAAGTGCATGAAAAAATAAAATCAAAGCTCTTCATAGCTGGCAGGATCCTGGCTTTGTAGCAGTGAGTTTAAACCAGGGCAGCAAGACCACAGAAGTGCTTCCAAATCCTTTCAAGAGCAAATTATAGTTTTCTGTTTCCTGACTGTCTTTCATAGCTGTTGTGCAAGTTTGCTTAAAATATAATTTTCCACAGTATGTTATAGAGGCCAACAGTATGAGTTGACTTGAAAAAGACCTATCATTTGACAGGGGGGCAGGTCTAAGGGAGGCTGTAGAAGAGGATGCACTGTATGTTGAGAGGTAGGAAATGCCTCTGTGACTGATGGTCAAAACCTGTGGCAGCTGACCGGTTGCTCACCTGTAGTCCTCTATCACTTGGGGAGAGGGCAGCAGAAGGACACAAAACGGAGTAACACCCACCCCTTCCTTGGGGGACCCATTCTTAACACCTCTGTAAGACACATTTCCCCTCCATCCCTTTTCTTACAAGATCTCTTCAGCAGTTATATATAACTCACTTTGGGAAAGCAGGAAATCTGGCAAGGTCCTTACTGCTGAGAAAGATCCATGGAATGGGAATATAACTCACCTTCTTCAGGAAGGCCATTTTTATGTACCGTAGCAATTTCATTACTGTGACAGTCAATGCGATAGAGCTCTTTACTCGTGGTAACTGTGTAAATGAGTAGAAGCACTTTTTCCTTTATAAATCAACATTGCAATATTTGTCTTCAGATTGGGATGAATGAACGTGAGCAACCTCGAGCTCTCCATGCACTGAGATTTTGGGAAGGTGAGCTCCAATCCAGGTCTGAGCTCTGTTTTGGTCTAATGGATATGCTAAACCAACAAGTTTAAATGAAGTTTTTTTTGATTGTTTGGAAAAGATTCCCCTACACACATCTGTGTACACCTCACATTTATGTTGTTCACATTATACAATACACTAACATTTAATCACACGGACACTAGGTCCTAGTCTTTGGCATCTAGCTTGTTAATACATACTGTAGAAAGTGTTCACCTGTGGTAATTCCACTCCTGATCTCTCTTGTTTAATGGTTTAAACAGTTTCCAGATTTCTGAAAGATCCCTAAGAAGTCATCTCTGTTTCCTTTTACTTTTCACCACACACCAATGGAAAGACCTATTTATCGCTTTAATCTTTGCGTCATACAGTGTATTGCTTGTGGTTTCTTATGGTCTCAGGTGCCCTGTAGTCAGTCCTCTGTACTCAGTACAGCATAATACCCTGTCAGTGTTCAAGCTATTAGAAAATGCAATTCAGATGTGGTGACTAATTTTGCATAAAGAAAAGACATGATCTAATATAACTACCTGAAAGGATCTTGTGAAGAATAATTTCAGATGTCTGCACACATTGAAGCGTTAAGAAAAATGTACTTCAGTCATTTAATGTGCATACAAATTTTCAAGACTGTCTTCTAAAAATGTGACTACCCAACACATTATATCCTCTCAACTTGTAGTCTGGGTAATTCAGGTATCATTCTATTTCAGGTAGCAATAAAAGAAAGATGAACCATTAATAGAGGTAAAGAGAACAAAGAAAACACTGTCCTCGTAGTGGTGCAGTTTTGACCGTGGCAAGAAGAGAAGAGCTAGCATAATTTTTAATATATTAAAATTGAACCTTGTATTTAGAATTTGCTAAGAGAATTTTAATTATAGTAAAGACTGATTCTTTTGCACTAAAAATTTGAGAAGCTGGCATCTTTTTTTCCACTACTTGTCATCTAAGATGATGAGGTTTGGGTTCAGTTGCCTTAGGACAGACACCTATTGCTAGTTTAGATCTTCAAGAGGTGTTTCTGCTTGCCTGTACCAGAAGGATGCAAGTCCCCCTTGGGTCCTGGGTTATACATGTTAACCCCTATGGATGTCTCAGACACCTGGAGGCATTCAGAATGGCACTGGGTCTGTGTGCTGAGGCAGCTGAAATGTATTTTAGATGATTTCAAAATTCTAATTTGAAACTACTTTTGTGCATTTATAAAACCTATTGATTTTTCCTGAATGGTTCAATGTGGGGATTCAGTTTATTGCTTCATATCTGGAAACTGTTACTTGTGCGTTGTAACTGATCTCTTAAGTCATATTATTTTTTTTCCTGTTTAATAACTTGAGATGAAACGTTATTAAATTCACTATAAACAAGAAGTGGCATTCAATTCTGGGGTGTGTTCATTATGATACAAATTACCCAGCCAGGCCTCAAAAACTACACAAAGTGTTGTTGTTGGTTTGTTACATAATTCCTGGTTTGCCAGCTATGTAAATAATTCTGTTTATTAGTTCCTAACAACCTAACTTACAAGTATATAATTTTTAAAGAACATAGACAATAAATATGAATCAAACTAATGTTAAGGTTCCACTGTGTTGGCTGTTTGGGAAACATGACACCATGACATGAATCATACAAATACCCAGCACCGTGCTGACTGCAAAATTCATACCTAATATAATATTAAAGGTTGGATGTTGACACAGTTTTTAGCTAGCTTAAGCTAACTACTGTCTTTTTGCAAGTTTTTGCATTAATGAAATAATAGAACCTCAACTTTATGGGAAATGAGCTCGCGAAGAATTGCGAACACTGGAAAATGAAAATTCTCTTTTGAGAACTGTGTGCTCAGACAGTATGGAGATGAGTAGCAGCATAAAATCTTAAGACAAATTTGAACAAATGTTCAAATATTCCCCCAGCACACATTTACAATATTTGCAGCTAGTCATCCGTTCCCTACCAAATGCTGTGCTTTGGAAACCAAGCAACAAAGACTATGGTAGAGAGGCTAATTAATCATACATGAGTCTTATATTAAAGGATTTTTATTAGCCCTATAAGACCACAGTAACAGCTCCACCCTACATACACAACAAGAATATGAAATGTATACTGATTTTTTAAACTGATAGTTACTGTTTTATACTATAAGACACAATCTGATCTTCTCTGAGGTGATTTCCAGATACAGTGACCAAAATTGTAAGCCCCCAAAGGGCTGTAATTTTGGTAAACAATATAATTTTCTTTTTTTTTCTTGTAAAATGTACACCATGCACATACCCCATATTTTATTAAATTACTACAGAAATGAGAAAATAGTTATTGATGGGGGTAAGGGAGTAATTCTGGTATTTGCATTTAATGGTCTTGGACAGTAGTTTGCTGGTCTATCGCATACAGATTGAGCTGTATAGAAAGATTGTCTTCGTGCTTACTGTATTACTACTATCTGGATTATGAAATGATTCATTTTTTGAAGAGGTTATAAATGCACATGTCGACCTACTAAGAATTCTATACTGACTTGAACAGCTTCTGTGCCCTTGAAGAGCTGGGGTGCATGAGTATCTGAAGTATAGGAACATCTGAAATCTTTATTAAGGCAGTTAGGCTGTGAGAGGAGAGTAAAATAGACATGCAAATCGTCTCTCAAGCTGTGAGAGGAATTTATATGACAATGAACAGGCTACAAAAGGAAGTCGGCTTGGAGTCTCTGCTCTTTTGAGAAGGTTTCAATTGATTCAAGAAGTAACTCTATTCAGGCATATTTAGTGAGTAAATGTTACACTACCTGAACCACAAAAGTTTAATGCTTGTCCATATAATTGTCAGGAAGGAACAGTTTGCACTGTGTTAGGTGGTGCTGTCTCCTTTCCAAGGCACATTTCTTCCTGTTTCTCCTCTTTTGGGATTAAATATGAGACCTTAACAATTAGGCTCGAGGAATGGGTCTACAATGGGTGAAAAACAGAGGATGAGTCAGGAAAGTGTGAGCAAGAAAGGTGACTGGGGACTTAGTTCCATATCTTAGCTACATTTTGCTTGGCTCTTTCTATGCTAAGTTGTTCTATACCTGTTTAAATATTTTTTGATTTTAAATTTTCCAAACTTAATTTGAGAAGGAAAGTCTATGGCACAGTGTCAATGGGAGGATATTTCTGGGAAGGTTAATATAATTTACATGGAAAAATACTTCATCTCATAATGCAAATCAGAAAGAATGTAGCAGAATAAAAATTGCTCCTGTTATATACTAATTATAAATGAGCTTTAGTGGAAAATTTATATGCTAGTTTGAAAATGATCTCTGTTTTTTGCCTTGGAGTGCTGAATGGTAATTAGGATAAAAGGTGCTCCTGCAGTGGGGCCAAATGTGCTACCAAGGCTGTACTGCACAAGCCCCACGGTTTCCATAGTGTGCAACCCCTAAGCATCAACTCATATTTTCCAATTAGGAGTGACTAATGTTCCTCTACATGTAGCAAAAATACAATCAGTCATTTATCTCTGCTGGAAGTATATGAACAGAAGCCACAACTACAGCTATAATTTTTTTTTTTTTTTTTTAAACATTGTAGGTCTTTGCTTTGGCTGAATATGTAACATGCTATTTTTTATTAAAAAAAAGTAATCATGAACTTTTTAGGATGGAGTATAGTATAACATAAGATTTAGCCTATGCAAAACAGTTGACTGCTGAGTAATAGGGGAGGCATATGAGGAATTAACTGAAAAAATAATGCTCATTTAACCATTTAATGCTCATTTAATGCTCATTAAACCAAAGGCTGGACCAGAGATGGATTCCAGCACTGGGCGAATGAGTCACAGCTAAAGTCTATCACACAATATCCAAGTAGGTGAGTAAGAACACAGTATTAACTCTCCCAAATGATATTATTTTAGCTTCTGGAAGAAGAACAAATACCCTTTATAAAATTTTACATTCTGTAAGATTATTTAAACAATAGACTTGTACATAACTGACCCCTGAATTACTTCTGTCTTTCTTTCCCTAGATGACTTTGATGATTATCCTTACACGGTCTTTGGCTCTCATTTCCATGATGGAAAGTGCAGTGTGTGACAGACTAGGTTTAAAAGAGTCATCCCTCTGGAGAGTATGGTGTTATAGAATCAATGTAATGGTGAAACGCATTCTTGATCTTAGGTCTTAAATGTGAAATAACTAATTGTGTCTTTTTAATAAAATGCTTTTTACAAGCCTGAATAGGTAATGAAAAATAAATGCAAGCACAAAAGGAAGAAAACAGATTGAAGACTACCTTCAGGTTACACAAGAATTAGAGCTGGAGACCACCTTAGAAATGACAGACTTGTAATGATTAAACATGCAAAATACCTATTACATAATATGTCTGCATTATGTACTGCTTTGTCATAAATGTTATTTCTCACAAAAGGTGTCATGTCTTGTTTATTTTCTGTTTTAATGGAAAGTGTCAGAGACATTTGTTAAGCTACTTTTTTTCCAGGATGTTAAACCTAGTTTTTCCTTTATTGCAGTCTGTTGGATTTCTTTTATACACCCCTAAGGATGTTTCTTTTCCCTCTCCATGATTTGCTCCTACTGGAGAATGCTAGTGCTTTGTCTCCTAGATCTCTTCCCTAGTTTATCACTACAAAATTCTATGTAACTTGAATCAAAGTGAAAGCAGCCCAGTTTCAAACACGTGGTATAGGCTTTGTGCATGTTTCCTGGCTGCCACTTCAAATGCTCCCAAGCACTCTGCTGTGCCTCTGTTTCCTCATCCATAAAATATTGATAAAGGTAATGACCTTCGTGTAAGTAGCTGGCAGCTTTCTTTTGCTGAGTGTCCTTTTCTGATTCAATAAACTTTAATCTTCTATTTCATGTTTGGACAAATCATTCACCAAAGTCATGGCAGGAGGCTGTGATTAAATAGGCAGTTCTACACAGCTCCAAGAATCTCTAATATATGTGGCTGAAGCTAGAGTCTGATACACACTAGAGGATGCAGGAAACAAAAATATATTTCGTAGTCTCAGTGACATAAACTAAATGAATGCTTTCAATCCAAACACCTTTGCTGGATATAGTCTGATACCTGCTGATGTCAGTAATTGCAGTTACTCTGCTAAAATGAGCGAGAATGATCATTGTCACTGGCAATCTGCTCTGAGATGGCAGCTTTTGCAGACAAAGCGCTTGATACCATGGTAGCATTGCTAATAGAACAAGATGATATGCACAATTTCTCTGGAGGCTTCAGGCAGGTACCAGACACCTGGCATGGCTTCTCTGTGCAACATCTGAAGGAAGACATTTCCTTCTTTACTTCTGCAGTGAACTCCTTCTTTATGGGTTTGGGTCATACTCTATATTTTTGGCTGTATGGCAGTTTGGATACCAGTGTTTTGCTCTGAAATACAGTTCTTGCCAAACCTTTCACTTTAGTTGTACACAATTTGCTTTAGTAGAGAAAAACAGAAGGTTGAGCTGTTTTGAGCTGGCAGTGTTGATAGAACACTGGAAGAGTGTTTTATCTTGTTAAAAAGATATTTGGAGACACACTATTCCTATTTTCAGTTTAGCAGATATGGCTTTGGATGGTATGTACACTTAAAATTAGTATCTTTGGAATACTACAGAAACTGATGAGATTTTTGGAGACAATGAATGTATTCTAGCTCTGTAATGTTTTCAGTTTGCTCCGGGAACAAAGGCTAATAAAGGTAATACTTATATTTATCCAGTAGCGTGTCTCCTATCACAGTATGCCAGGAGGAAAAGAAAATCCTATGCTCAATACACCAGATGTGCACAACTGTGTGGATACAGCCGTGAATAAATCTGGAAGACAGGCTGCAGCACTGTATTTTTCTTCATCCCATACAATGTACTTGAGAAGAGTGCCTTCAAGGCACTGCGTACAGCAGAACTGGGAAAAGGATGAATATATATTATCTTCTGCCTCATACTCTGTTCACCCTCCTTGAGCTCCTTTGCTGTCCCCACGCTCAGTCCCGGAGGCGATGCTGCTGCCTCATGTCGGGCACTCTGATGGCCGTTTCTCCCTGAAGACATCTCTTTCTCATGCTATTAGTGGGACTTCTAAATAATGTAATTTCCTACACACTACTATGCAATTACTACTGTAATTCTTAAAGTTTTTTATGGTGTTTGTGTGTGGAGGGAGAGGAGTCTTTATAAACACTGCCAGTACACAGGTTTGCTTGCTGTTGAGTCACCACAGCTGTATCACAGCTGGTAGGAGTTGCCACCATGCTCTGTCGATAAGACCAGAATAAATACCTATGGCCTTATCCACTGCTTATTGCTTCCTGGTATGAGTGTCTGTAATTTTATTTTTTCCTAATCCCAGGGATTATAGGGTGTCTAGAATTTTCTTTGTATTTTTTTGTAAAACACAGTGCACAGTGGTGAATTTATTCTGGAAGAAGGTTCTTAAATATTGATAGAATGCAAGCTGCTAGTAGCACCTGTTTTTACTGACCGCTTTTCATTGTTCAGGACAGGAATGTTGCATTGTGTTGGCATGATTTAAAAGAAGAAAGATGAGGTTTTTTGCATGTCTGCTTTTTTAAACATTAAATTATAGAGTTTTGTATGGAAATAACTACCCTAAAATAGGTACTGTTATTCACTATGTATTTGTCCTCCCTGATGTAAAAAGTTATGAATATATAAAGCAGACAAGATGGATCCTATTTATTGAAGAATTTCACATGTACAAATCTGTACAATTCATGATCTACCACAAGCAGCTGGCACCTGATAAAAATAAATCTCTAAGAGCGTGTGTGTTCACTTGCCTGCATAACTTCTGTAAAGTTTCATGCTGCATCTTATGGTTCCACAGAGGTGTTTTTCAACGTGATAATCAAACTAAGAGGAAATGCTTGAGAAGAATTTGCTCTTGCTGACAAAGACCAGAGTTGCATACATTCAAATGGTTAAAAGAACAGTCTTAAGCCTCCAAGTTAAGCACTAAAGTTGAGTAAGGTTCAGAAAAATTTACCTAGCAGTAGTAATACTGGGTATTTTCAAATATGTTAGTGATATTTTTAACACTGTGAAATGTTACTGCTTTGTGTAGAAAGAAGACATTTTGGCCCCTGTCTCTATTCACTCTCTCTGCCTTGTTGTGGTTCAGGGAACAGGGAACTGACAAACTGTGATGCATCTGCAGCCCACATTCTTTCTTCACATAGTCCATATCCAGCCACAATTTTTCTGCAGTTTTATTGGATAACATTCTGTTATGCACTAATTTTGATAGATGTGCTTGAATGATCTGTTCAAATATCAGCAGTAAAAAACCTCCTCATCCATGATATAGATAAGTTATTAGTGACTGTTTATGTTGTCTCAGAGCTTGCTAGCCAGAGAAACTGCATACACTACACTAGGCACTGAATTAACACAAGCGTTCTAATAAAAATCCATGCTTAAAACAGTGAGACTATCAATCAGCTTGAATAGTTTTACCCAGAATAAGGCCTTACAGTTAAAGCTATAGCATTGCTTATGAGACAAAACACATCAAAGTAATGGTACAATAAAGTGGCCTCAACTTTCAGAGGTGCATATGTATCTGATTAAGATAATTTACAGCAGAGGATTATCTTCCCTCTTCAGAAAAAGTTTGTAGACAGGGCTGGAGGCAGTGTTGGGGGCAGGGGCTGTACCAGGAGTTGCTTAGACTACCTTGCCTGGGTGCTCTTCTACCGCTTCTTGTTTGTCCTTGGTAAAAGTCTGCAACTTCAGGATGACAGCTTTATCTCAGTGTCCCGGCACAAGGGTGGATATGCTCTGTGTGGCAGCTTTCTTGTAATCTTCTTCCCCTTATACTGTTGTACAACCATATTATGCCATGCTGACATCAAACATTTCCGATGGAATGTAATTTGAAAAGATGGTAGACATAATTCTGGACATAAAAATGAGATTTTTATGCATAGAATGCATATGAAATACATAAAAATGCATTTCTATCACTAACAATGTCTGAGAATATGGTTTAGGAAACTCCTGTGAGACAGCCACAGAAAAAGTGTGTTTGCAATGAATTTTGTATTAATTTTCATAGGAAACATGATGAAATGGAAAGCTGCCCTTGCCAGCCAGCTTCCATAGGCATTGCCTTTTGTTGCCCTTTAGGAAATGTGTGGGAGGGAGACATTTTCAAGGAGCTTAGAGCGTAACACTCGGCACTCATATTAACGACAAAGTGGTTAAAGGCAGACGAGCATATAATGGGGTGATTGTTCCAGCCAGCTCTGCTTCTGTATTTGAAGAATTCAGTGGCACCAGGGACATCCTGGCTGCCTCCTGCCCAGTGCAGCTATTTCCTGGATCCTCTGCGCTAGGAGGCTTAAACTAGCAAGGAGTGATAGCACGTCACCCTTCTGAGCTCCTTAAGTTTTCATGGTTGTATAGGCAAAGTGACTTACAGCTCTCCTACAGCCTTTAAGCATTTTTATGCATATGAAATTTGAAGTGCTGAAGCGCTACATTGGCTGAGCTCTAATCCAGTTTACCTCTCAAGCAGAACAGTTTAAGCAGTTAAACATAGTCAGAGGTTCCTGTTGAGGACAAAGTGCCTGCAAAGCGTCTGTGGCTGGAAGATTTCCCATGCCTTGGTCTAGCTTTTCCTGGTCATGTCCTGCAGCATGGTATCATGGTTTAACTCCAGCCAGCAAAAATACAACGAAGCTGCTCTTATAGCTTTCCCCCTACTTGTGATTGCAGTGAATTTTGTATTAATTTTCATAGGAAACATGGTGAAACGGAAAGCTGCACTTGTCAGCCAGATTCCAGAGGCATTGCCTATTGTTGCCCTTCAGGAAACAATACAAAATTAACTCCTGACTAAAACCAACACACCTGGCTTAACTGCAAAGACAATGTGGTTTCACCATCAGGGGCAAAATTCTGCTTATTTGAAGACTATTGTACTTTTAATTCTCCAGATAGATTCTTCTCATATCTGTATGTGAATGTGGGTATCCAAATAGCTTTCTTTTGTGAGTCAGGGGTCAAGGTTAAAAACCCCACAGTTTGCTCATAAAAGGTACAGTAACGTGGAACTTCTTGTGCCTTGAAGGTGTGTTTTAAGTAGCTGGAGCTATGGAATAAGTTCTTCCTCTCAGCCACCTCAATATTACAGTTTAAGAGCCAGCAATGCAGAATGAGAATCGGCTTTCTGAGTAGCAGAATGAATATTGAACCAGAGATCCGAAAGCCAATGATATTATTTCTGAGCTTCTCACCATCAACTTCATGACCAAGAAGAATAAATATTGTGCAGATGAAGCCCAGCTAACAACTCCTTCCTTTGATGTAACGGAACAGAGCAGAATTCAGGTCCTTTGTAACGGCACTGGCAATGCAACATCGAGAGAAGCACAAGTGAGGTTTCTTTTTTTTTTTTTTTTTTTTTAAGTTAGGTAGTGAGCAGAACAAACACTTGGTTCACACAGGGTGAAGATCTGTTGAGTAACAAAACGCAAGGTTTGTACAGGCAGTTTTTGAACAATGCTCATAAAGCCACTCAAATTTCTCCCTATGAAAAGACATCAGGAGCCCAGGAATATCTAAGAAACCATGAAAAGTGACAAATAGTTGTTTCTAAGCAAGCAGTGGTGTGTCAGAAGCTGCTTCTTAAGGTGCTGTCTGCTGAATTATGAAACAAGTTGAAACTTGCACAACTTCAGACATAAAATGGTGCTTTATATGGTTAATCTTATTCTTTGCCATCATCTCTCAATTTTCACATTCATAATCATAGATGAAATAATTCTGAGCTCTGAGATATGTACTATGAAGTTCCCTTCAGCCTCACAGAGGTATAGGTTTGGATGTCTGGAACACTAAGAGAGAAGATGGTTGTTGATCACTTATGTTCCTCTTCTTCCCCATCAGTGGTAGCACATGAATGACATTGGTGTGTCATGTAGAACCATGAAATCTCAACAAGACTGCACCATATATCTGCTAACATTACAGCAGTCTAAGTGGGTTGATACGGTGGAAGATCATGGCTCCTGTGCATACAAATGTAAAAGTTTATATGTTGCTCTTCCTCCTTCCAAAAGCTGCAGGCTCATGGTATGAATGGGAACTTCACTCTGTGATAGATTGTTTGAGGGTAGGTGATTTTTGCTTTCTTCCCTGCAGCACCTGCTCCTGTTGTGTAGTTAGGAGAAGCCACAATTTCACAGGTAGCAGTCAACAGCTGCTACTTTATGAACTCTGGTTCTCTGATAAGCTGCAATTGCAATAAGTATAACTGTGAGATATGTCCTCTGCCCTCTTGACCCCTACTTCTCAGAAAAAGAACTCTGTGTTGAACATTTTGTTCATTTGTTCAGCAAAGAACCACCCCTTTACTTCGACAGATCAGCCTTGTCGATAGGAATATTGACAGGTGAGAAACAATACTCACAGCAGCAATGTTACAGTCAAGTTAATCAGTTTGGTGAGTGGCAAAGGGTGAAGATGTTGCCAGCCTTCACTATTGCTTTAAATTATTAGAGGAAGATTTCTGCTTAAGGGAAGAATTATTTCTAATCATGTTTCTGAAGTGCTGATTTACTCATCTAGTTATAATTTATTCTGGGAATAGTTATGTTCCTATCTCCTGAAAAAGCAAAAAAGGATGCTTTCAGAATGCGACCAATGAATCATAAAGTTGGCATAATTATTTTGCATGGTATAATTCAACTTGTCCGTGCAATATGAATATATTGAGATTTTGAAGAGATTCAGAATTGAGTTCTAGTTCTGTGCTTTGCAGTAGCTGGTTGGTATTTCTGCAAACTAATGCCAGAGACTATCTCCACTGTACTTCAGGGATTTAATATATACATGGGAATTCTGCACTTCTAAAAGTGTAGTATTTCAACAATTTCATTCTCTGTTAAAGTATTCACCTGCTTAAGGCAGGTAAATTTTGAAGGACAAGCAGAAGGTATGCAATGATGCTATAGATTTCTGTTTCCAGGTGTGCCACTACTTGATTTTGAGGTCTTATTCAAGTCACACTACCGTCCATCTCACTCATTCTCCAACACTTTGGCCATAGAGTTTTAGACAAATGATAGTTAGTATTCATAGCAATACTTTTCCACCACCTTGTCTCATATGCAGGTGCTATTCTCAGCTTGTCAAAATACCAGTAAAAAGAATGAAGGAAAGATTAATAAGTTCAACTTCTAGAGTCAACCTGAGATGTAATTAACATATTTTTTCTGAGGAAAATAGTGCAAAGTAGACAAACGACTTTCTAATTAAGAAATACCCTTGCCCTTTAATTTTTGCTAATTGTTTCCAGCTAGTACTGAGAGGAGATATGTCTGCTGTCTGCATCATGAGTTTCTGGCTAATAAATGAAGAATCCTTGTCAATTTATTAAAAAAATAATGTTTACTATTGGAAAAAGGGGGAGCCAAATGCCAGCACCTTAAAAAAAAATCAGTTATGATAATTATAACACTATAGAGTGCTATTTTTATGGTATGATTGCTTTTGCCCCTACTGAATTTTAAGAATTGCTTAATTTTTTTATATAATAGAGAAGATGAACACTCATCTATTTTAATTCTTATTTAGTTACGTGAAATGTTTGAACTTACAGTATTTGATTTCTGTCAAACATTGGCAGTTCTCAGATGTCAAGGAAAATAACACCTCCTGAACCGGTAATCTGAATTTATTACTCCTGATTGTGACTAAAAAATAAAACATAAATTTTAAGCCTTTAGGAGTTTTAGACTATATTCCATATCACAACATTTTGAAGCTCTAAATGAGTGCTAGATCAATTTGTTCTTTGCATTGAAATATGATATTTTTTAATAGAAAATTGTAAATATAACCTAAGGGAAGGTTGTACCTCCTAAATGTATGGTCAAAAGAAACACAAATCAAGAGCTGTTTTAACAAACGCCAGGATATATTACTGGTGATTAAAATATCAGATATCCCTTCGGCAGAGATGTAAATGTAATTTCAAAAGGAAACATCTCTGTGAAAAGCTTCTGTGATTGAGAAGAGATATTTGTATAACAAATGAATGATGTGTACCAAAGAGAAGAACAGTGTGGAGTTGAAACATGGTATCAGACATTTAAATTCAGCCATGAATGTAACTCTTATACCTCTGCTTCCTAATTATCTTGGTAATAACAATATGAAAACAAATGGCTTCTAATCTTGACATTCTTCAAGTATTATTGAGAAAAGTGATCATTTGAAGGAGATTTTGAAAGAGAAAGGATATCTAATGTTAAAGGTGGTTGACCCTCATGCCCTCTCAGACCTTGGTGTTTCTGTTGTCTCAGTCCCATGGAAGCCTTGGTTTCTTGTGCCCTTAGCAAACAGCAAGGCTGAACATGTGTTCCCAGTGTGCACACACAGACACATGTACACACATAGAGGACCTCACAGACCAGTAGGGATAGTACGGTGCCTTTGTCAGCCTCCAGCCCTGCGTGGGTATGACCAGCATGGACAGCCATATACACTTCCTCCCCTCCATCTGATTGTGATTGAAGCTCGCTAGTGCCACACACCCTCACTGTCAGGACTTGCAGGCACACACACATTCATGGACTCATGTCCATCTAATATCCCAGCCCATATCGTGGGGTTCTCACCCCATCACCTGGTCAGACCTTGGGTCTTTGTGAAGGTTGGTCTTCTCCTGCTCTGTCTAGTCCAACTTGAAGGTTTGCTGTCAAACATGTACACAAATGTACACGGACATGGAGAATAGAGGGCAGGGTCACACAGACAACAGGAAGAGGATTTAGTAGGAAGATAGCACAGGCAGCAGTGATCAGGTTTCAGGGCTTGGCCAGTCTGGCCCAGTGACTGCTCATGTTTGCTGCTCCTTCAGTTCATCCTCCCACACTTGTCCTTCCCTGAAATATGATGATCCCTCTGTTTTCCTGCCTTTGTACCTTCCTGTAAACACCTCATAATAAGTTTCACAGATTTCCATATTGTCTTAAAACATCCTATAAGAAATTTTACAGTCCCATCTGCCCCATGAGTTATCTTTCATGGTAATCTTGCTTCTCCCTTCCTTATCAGCTACAAATTTGTGCTGATTGTCTCCACAGCTGCCCTTGGCAATGTTTCCCAGGGCCATCAGCTGGTGACTTGAGAGGTGCTATCCTTGAGACTCTCTCTGTTGTCTAGTGACCATTGCAGTTTGCATGTCTGTGTGTTTAATTTTCCCATTTTCTGTCTTTGCCTTTTATATTAAACAGCTGTTTACCAGGTAGATATCTTTACAAATCAGATAACCTTATATTCCACATCTCCTTGCACTCAAATGCCAACGGAACTTCAAAATGAAGCAAGAACCTGACCTCTGTTATTTCTATAATGTGACAGAGCCGGTACTTCAATATCACTGACGAGATGGAGTTTCCAAAAGTGCTGCCAAGGTAATCTTCCAGCCTGCCACTTAATGCATTTAATGAGATACGGAAATTCTGCTGTAATCCAAGCAACTAACAGCTCATCCTCTTCTACGCCAAACTGCTTTGACAGTGAATTCCTAGAAAGGCAACAAAATCTAACCTTCACCACCAGAAAGAAATCTAATATTAATTAAAATTTGTTATATCTCCATGACAGTTTCAGGAGTGCTCTTTAGATGATTTACCTGTAAACCAGGTATAAAACTGTCTTCATATAGATAAAGCTTAGTTACGATTATTTCTACTTGCCAGATGGGATTCACCAATAGCTCTTGTCTGTGTATAGAAGTTCTTAGTAATATATGATGGAGTGGAAAAGGGCTTGCTGCTGTCTTGATGGGATGAAGTTAATTTCTTTTCCTAGTTTATTTAGACTACAGTTTCAAACATGGTAAGTCACCCCCAGAAACCTGGTCCCTGTTAGAAAACTCTCTGCAGAAGCGTGTAAGGGAGAATCTGCAGTAAAATACTCATAATTAGGAACTGTTGTTACTTAACATGCTCTTAATTATGGCATTTCCCAGGATTTTCCACATTGTCAAAACGGCACTGAAGAGTTAAGGTTTGTTTCTCAACAAATTAAAACACCAACCCTTTTACTTCCTAGGGAGATAAAACTTTATTATCAGGGTATTTTCCAAACAATTCTATTTTCCCTCCTCAATTAGAGACGATAAAAGGTGTTATGATATTAAAATTAATTTAAATAACAAGTCCCCCAAAAAACAACATTTGAGTTTAAAATAAAATGGTTTCTAGTAAACACAATGAGGTATTGTGTTTTATCAAATTCAGAAACCACCTGCATATTGTGATTTCCAGACAGACATGAAGGACTGGTGTTCAAGAAAAAAAAAAAAAAAAAAAAAGGGTTGGAGTGAGATAAATGTTGGATAAACAAATTTAATATAGACTTTGGGCTGGAGAGATTGAAATAAAAATTAGACAAAGGTTATGCATGCCTGGAGGTAGCAATTAATGAAGAGTTCATCAAAGTACAAAGTCTGGGTTAAGAGTAACAGAAGAAAGACTACATGGACCTGCTACAAAACATCACATTGCTGTGAAAATGACATTAACAAAACACAGTTCCTGTGGATGTATGTCCTTTATCCTCTCTGTAGATGCTGTTGTAACCCTTGAATGAGAATGCCTCTGCCTTTTTGCAATTCACCCATGTCCCTTGCCTCCTCTTTCTCTTATTATCAGCTGAACAAGAAGACCCCCAGGATTTGGGTCCTTTCATGTTGCACTTGTGCTGCTTAGCTGGTCAATGCATATATGCTGAATTGCCACCAGGGCAAAGGAAATAGATAATTATTGAATTTAGGTGGAAAAATTTGTGTTAGATGAGACACTAATTTGTGGTACTCTCCTCCATCGAACTGTCTATGCTTATGACAATATTTCCTTTGAGACTGTACTCCTTTGGCAGATTTGTTGAAATTGGCTAATGACTTCAGCAGCTATGGGGAAGGATACTGAGAGGCTTACAGAGAAAAGGGCAGGCAGATGTTATTTTGACTTCCCTGAGAAGCTTAGCTAAAAGCATAAAATTATTTTAAAGAAAATTCAATATTCAGCATATGATTGACTGACTTTTGCCACTTGAGGCTGGTGATATTGCAAAGCATTGAGTGTTCAGGAAACACAGCCAGAAATAGGTTTTCACTTTTCCCATCTGTGCCAGTAGAAAGGAAGGTTTGGTGTGCTGGTCCCCAGCTGAGCAGGCAAAAACCTGCATGCTAGGATAAAGTCTCTTACAGCAGGCAAATCATAGCTGTTATATAGTACATAGCAGCTGCACTGCACCAGACTGGCTGAGGATTCTGGAGAAAGAGAAGAAAGGGAGAGAAGGAAGCATTTATGCAGAGCAAAGTACGGATTAGAGTAATATATGGTAACACTGTCAGTTTACCGAATAATTTTCTAATAAAAACACAGTACAATAGTTGTGGCACGGTCACAGTCTCCCCTATGTTTCCCCCCCTATTTTCTTATTATTTTTATTTCCATAAAGACTGCAACACTTGCCAAGGGAAATTTAGCTCTAAACTATCACACCCTTTGCTAGCATCCTGCCAGGCCATTGCTGTCTAAATTAAGAACATGGCCAAAACTGAGGGAGACACCTAAACTTGTGTGGAACTTCATCTAATCTTACTTGTTCTCAGATCAGCATAGTAAGCCTTAATGGTTTTTCCAGTCTTTCCCAATAGACTAGAGCATGTAGTGTATATTGTTTATTCATCCAGTGAGCTCTGGATGATTCAAATGACAAAGTGTTTAGCAAAGCAAACTCTTTTTGTGAAGCACTGAATAATTGAAGTAACATTGAAAAACACATTGCATAGAAGTCACTCAGACATAACTTTACACTGCTTATATGCCTTTTTCTAACTCCTAAATCCTTTCAACTTTCATTTCCTGCCATCCACTGTGCAATTAGATATTTGTCTACTGTAGGTATCTGTATATCTACATTTATATAAGTTGCATACAATTTACATGCTTATACAAAGCTTGTGTAGAGGCAGTCTGGGTCAATTTCTTCTACTGCAGAAATTGCCTGTAAGGAGTCTTATATTTTTGAATATCTCTTGTTCTGATCCATTCAGGCAATCATCCAGGATGTGGAAACCCATTGGCTAAGTGACCTGATCACTATAGCCCTGATTTTGTAGGTTTTCTGATTCTGCTGCAAGCCATGTGACATCTCAGGTAGCAACTTGGAGGCAAACTGAGAGTGATTTAGTTTTGTAAAGGTCTTATAAAAAAAATACAACCATGTTTCACCTCAATTCCTGTATCCTAGTTATTTGTAAACATTTTTCTATCTATTCTTCTCAATTAAATGTTGTACTGAAGTTTAAATTTTGATACAATGATACCTTGGACAGCAGATTTTTAAAGAATAGAGCAAGAAGTGCATTTAAAATATTTTTTAGCAAGGCTTAATCATCCACAATACTCTGTGACAACTTGTACTGGGTTTACGTGGCAAGGTTTTGGTAGCAGAAGGGCTACAGGGGTGGCTCCTGTGAGAAGCTGCCAGAAGCTTCCCCTATATCTTACACTGAATGCCAGCCAGCTCCAAGACAGACCCACTGATGGCCAAGGCCGAGCCCATCAGCAGCAGTCATAATGCCTCTGTGAAAATGTGTATAAGAAGGGGGAAAAAACCAGAATGGAGACATTTTGAAGCATAGTGCGAGAGAGAGCAAGATGTGAAAGAGAGAACCCTGCAGACACCAAGGTCAGTGGAGAACAAGGGGGAGGAGGCGCTCCAAAGGCCAGAGCCAAGTTTACCCTGCAGCCCATGGTGCAGCCCATAGTGAGGCAGGCTGTGACCCTGCAGCCATGGACAGTCACAGGGGAGCAGAGACCCACATGCAGCTTGGGGAGGACCCCATGCTGGAGCAGGCGAATGCAGTCGAAGGAAGCTGTGAGCCGGTGAGAAACCCATGCTGGAGTAAGCTGCTCCTGAAGGACTGCATGAAGAACTGCAGCCCATGGGAAGGACTCATGCTGGAGAAATTTGGGGAGGACTGTGTCCCATGTGAGGGACCCCACGCTGTTCCAGAGGAAAACTCAGATTGGGGCATTTTAGCAGCCTAGTGTGATGCTTTGGCTCTAAAACCAGGTTGGGGTTGGGATAGGGTGAAGCCTTCTCAGATCCAAAATTTTTTCCGTGGGACAGAAACCTGTCATGTAGCTAATACATGAAATACAGATATTGCAGCAGGAACAAGTCTCTGTATCAGTGTTACATTGAACAAACCAAACTATGAAACACAATGCTACAACTGCTTCTTCTGTCTTCCACTCAGGAAGTTCATGTTGCAGAGGGAAAGCAGACTAAGCTTTCTGATTCCTAACTAGGTTCACACAAAGGTTAGAAGAAGTGGATGAAAATTTGCTTGCTCTGCTAAAAGGCTAGCGCAGAGTACTTTATCCGGGTGAAACTGGAAACCACACCATGATGCTGAAATTTTCAAATGAAATTCTGTCTCCACAAAAGAAGTTCCAGGGTCTTACTTGACTTTCCTCTTACTACCAATTGTATGTGAATGATACTTATAACTGTAGGATGGAAAAGGGGATAAGTCCCATAACACAGACAGGAAAAAAAACAATAATATGAAACCAGAAGCTACTGCAGTAGTTTTGTCTTCAGTGAGATGATTTCTCTGGTGAGAATGGAAAGTTCAGGCTATGGACAGCAGCATAAGATAACAGTGACTGTAGATTATTATCTCAACTTTACACTGAGATATCTTTTGGCTTTAGTTAAAAAAAAAAACCAAAAACTACAAAAAGGCACAAGTTTCCTGCTTCTTTCAAAATCCAAAATTCTTCCAATGACAATTATCTCAGTCTGAAGTTCAGATATGCCTCTGAATGCAGTTATGGAATCACAAACTGTCTCTGAACAAAAGAATTTAAAGAAACATTGACATCAACAAAAATGAACTGAAAAAATACTTAACAGAAAGTCTGTCTTCATCCACTCCTCATGATACCTTCACACTAATGTATACTTCCTTGCATTTTGCCTTTCTGGGTGATAACAAATTCTGTGGAACTTTTGGAGATTGGAGAAAAAACTCTGCATACCTCAGAAATACTAGTGCTGTATGAACAATGAACATCACTTTAGGGTAGATTTGGGTCTGTCTTCTATTAATGCAAGCACATGTATTTTATTCAGATGTGAATTGCTTTGTCATTTTTCAGTACTTTTAAATGTCCAGATTAAGTTATTTATAATTATTATGTAGCCCCTTAATGGCACAGAAATTTAGCCTGGGTGGGAAGGCATGATTATGACAACTTATTTAGAAATTTGAATCTGCTATGACTAGTCTGAAGGCATACAACATGAATCCAAACATAGGACCTAACTGATCAGATACACACATGTGGTGTAGATGACCTACATGTGTAGGAAAGGCCACTTATTGGACCAGATGGTATTTGCATAGCAAATGAATAAGAGATAATAATTGCAGATGCACTAGAATTATTGCACATATTCTGCATGTATGTATGTATGTTTTAAACATGTTGTATTCAGAACAAGTCAGTTTTACTGTGTCCATTGATATGAACTGTGCAAATCCCAGCAGTAACGCGTAGTTTATAGTTTGGGTGCTGCTGCAGAAATATGATTCTTCCATTCAGCCTGTGTGTATTTCAGCATCTGTTTATTGCAGCTGTTTAACAAAAAGCAAACCTATCTGTTTTGCAATCATATTGACATATGTTAAGGGATTGGCTCTTTTTAACGATCTGTGGGTCTTGTTAAAAAGGATAAGGATGCTTACCCAATTCTCCTCTTAAATTTGATTTAGACAGTGTATACAGGGTATAAGGCATTAGATGGCATTTTATTTCTTTTCTTGGTATTTCTGACAAAGCCCATTTAGACTAATTCTACATGTGGGTGTTGTAGGCATCTGCATGTAGACTTGCTGTACCAGGCTTCTGTTACAGACGTGTGGAGAAAAATTCTAAAATAGCTCAGATGACTAGTGCTTACAAGTACCTATTTCTCTGCACTAACTATAATGGGAGTTTTGCTGTGTGATAAGATCAGATGTACAGGTATAATTTGAAGATTTTTAAAGCTTGGTGAGATGACATTTGCCAATTCACTCCATGACTGGTGCAAAAACAATTGTTGCATATTTTGTACAGAAGAATCCATTTGCCTCTGTTTGGATATCAGAACTACCTTACAGAGAAGGTAAGCTAAATTGAGAGTCTTAGATACTGAGTATTTAAGATAATAATTTCACAGGTCTGCTCTCCATAGCTGATAGTGGAAAAGGTTCACTGGCTTCCTCACATGTGTCATTTTTAAGTACTTTTAAATATCTTGACATGCAGGAATCAAGGCCTTGTTCCCACAGTATCTTCTGCATTAGCAGAGGGATTCACATACACTGCAAATTAGTTCTGTCTATAAGAGGTGGCTTACGGACACAACTTGCATTTACAAAAGAAATGTTTCTGTGATTTTGTGCTGTTATTTTGGCCAGAGACTGGCATTTCTGAAGTAACTAGGCCCAGGTCTCCTCTCTTTCCTCAAGAAAGAAAGATATCTAATTTTGAGTTAGAGGTAAGTTTAAAAAATGTTAAGCTAGAAAATATAGCCAGCTATTAGGAGTCACTTCTGGAGTCAGAAAAACCTAGTACAAGTGAAAGAGACTTCATAAAATGGTAAAAAAATTAGAAACAAAGGCTTGTTGAAATAATGTAAGATTCAAAGGGACCAGGCACTTTTGAAACATGATAATACCAATTTTCTTAATGGTCTTCTATTTTTTCACTTCACACATTTTAAAGTCCTCTCCCTCCCCACCCCCCAAGTATGAAGCATTTAATTTTGTGGAGTAATGTTACATTCTCTGAGTAGTAATTGTAGCTTGTTGTTTATTTGCCAATAATTACTTATCTTTCTGTTCCACTCTAGGGAGAATCTGAGGACACCAGCTGGCTGAATATTATTCTTCCTCCATCATCTTTAATTATAGACAAATAAAAGAAGCCTATAGGAAGAAGCAAGGGTTTCTTTTGACCTTTAAAAGTACCTCTTGGGATAGTATGACCCTCCTTCTGTTTTAAATCCCATGTTTTCTGTTCTGAAATTTTCATCACTTCACTGTATTTCCCTCTACACCAGCATGCTTCCCAAATACTTCAGTCTCCAGACCTAACAGCAGGCATTTCCTCTTATCCTAAATTCTCTTTGCTCTTTTACTAATAAGATAGAAATCCAATAGCATTATTTCACTTTTAATCTTGGTGAAGTACCTCCATTGCAAAAAGACAATAAACCATTGTGCTGGTAGTTTGAACAGTCATTTGTCATCCCTGAAGCAATTACTCTGAGAAAGAGTTGACAGAATGGACCACTTTCTGCTAATAGTGACAACACTGCTTTAAAACAGACACTATCCACAACCAAGCCCAGCTAATGGGTATGTGTCAAAGATGATGTTTTTGAAGCAAAATCTCAGGTACTTAAGGTATTCCTATTTCCTCTCCCAGACATCTGCTTCAGGTGATGAATGAGAAACTGCCACTCTGCTATATAATTATTGTATGGAACGCTATTTGCTGATAGCTGACTATCCTTAATATTGATTACATGTAAAGGTTAGAATGATTCCTTGGACTTTTATTTGCTTTATAAACAGAAACGGTAAAGGCACAATGTAAAAGGTAGCAGAGAGGAGATTCAATGGAATTAAAAGGATGAAAATGGGAAAGACAGTGGAGGTAGCTCAGGAAAAAGTGTCTGTAAAGAATATCAAAGAAAATTTCTAGATTGTGTATGCTGTATACACAAAATTAAAAGAAGCGTTATGAAGATTGAAAAAGAAAGACAAGAGAAATCAAAACATGTCACCAGGAATAATCAAGAAAAAGTCACATTTTCACTTAGGTTTAGAAAGTAACTCAGTGGCATGCATAAGAAAGAGAAATAATGTGTATCAACTGGCACATGCAGCAGAACTTTGCAGTAATTTTGAGCCATATGATGTGTCACAACTATAAAAAGGAGAATTTCAGTTAACAGTAGCATTTTATACCCAACAGTCAGAGTCGAAGACAATACTGCTGAAATGGCTTAAGTCATAAACTACCCTCAATAGCTCACTCTGTTTCATATTTTGTTCTGTTATCATTTATACTCTTTCTCAAACTTGATATATGCTTTCTAGAGAGTATACTGTTTAAACAGGTAAAAGTTCAGCTAGATTTTCTGCTCATTGGCATTGACAAGTGCTGAACACTTCATGCTTACATGTCTCTGACCATCACAGTCTGCAGATCTAGCTGAAAGGCATTATAGACAAAAAGGTGAATACTCATAGTTTTGGTGGCACTGTTGCACACCAACACCAGCTGAAGGTCACAGCCATTCAATAATTGGTCATATCAGTTAGGGCAATAACCTTAACAGATCCTTTCACAACTTTGTTTTGTGAAGAAACTGGAGGGAGAAACCTTACTGTGAGGGTGAATAACTGTCTCAGTTTAGCATAGCCATGCAAAACACAATAGAGTGGGATGCTCTGCCACCTAAGGTATCATTTTATTATCAACACCTACAAGATCCCTCAAATCAAATTTCTTTGTACTGTTATTAAGTAAAACTGAGACCTATTTACCACACTGTATGTGCATTTCTTACATTACTGCCATTTTTAAAAACTAAAGAAAGGATATGATGTAAGGTATGAAGAAGCTTGAAATAGTTTTGAGAAATCATCCTTCCATGCTAATAACTTGTTTCTGCTGCTCTAATTTGTGTCAAAAGACAAGATTGAAGCAAAGAAACCTAAGGATTGGTGATATTAGGAATGCCTTTGAGACTAGTATGGTATGAGATACTCTTTATGTTAACATGTAGATCCTCTTTCAAAGGGATTCCAGTCTCTGTGTACAGAACTTGAATCTTTTCACATGTGACAGAAATGGAACAGCTGCAAAAAATGAATACCCCTAAAAGACAACCTCCATCCCAGACCCCGAAGTGAATCTCCCCTCTTTAAAATCTTTAAAATGAATTCTTTTTCATTAAAGTTTTCCTTGAAAGAAACAACATTTGGATTACGTTGTTCATTTCAGTTTCTGCTGAAGAAATTTCAGCTTACTTTATTTTGGCCATTATGTGGTGAGTCTGATGTTATTTTTTGTTGGGGGGACTGTCTAGCTGTTTATAAGCAAGCATATTTTTCCCCCAAAATTGCTAGAGGATGGTGTGACTTCAGGAAAGCAGTGCAGGGATGACATAAAGCTCTTTGTTCTACCTTTATGGAAACTACATGCAATGTCTCTCATATCACACTCTTCCTTATATACTAGGATGTGCATGGGTATAAGAGTGCTGGAATACAAGGTAAATTTTCAGTAGTGAGGTGAAGGAAAGAGGTTCTGGCAAGTTTTGTCAGTAGCAGGACATTTTTTCCATTTCTCATTCCAAAGCCCTGCAGTTTAAGTTGTTCTTGGATCTTTGAATGACTTGAGGATCTCAGATGGCACTATCAGCCAAGAATGCCATCTTGCATTTACATCAGGCTATGAACTTATTAACAGCCCTCTCAAAAATTATTTTACCATTACAATTATCTAAGCCTCCTTATCAGATCAGAGTACAGCCATCTGCTCTACACTGGGCTAACCCTGAAGCCCAAGAAGATGTTACAACTCATAGAAATCACAGCTGCTTATTTTCTTAATTGTGTTAGTTATAAAATATTATTTCAGTTCTTTCCCAGACAAATGAGCTTAATATGGTTTTCTGGAAAAATTTCAAAATGTTCACTTCAGCCTGTGAAAAGCTGTATTGGTGTTAAATACCTAAAAGACTGTCACTGATGAAATTATAATATAATTGAAATAATGTTCCCAGTTTCAGCACCAGGTGGTTGCTGCAGATTTTTATAATGGTAAAGTCCTTGACTATGCTCAGTTCATCCTTTATATAAACATTTGACAGAACTAGGAGTTTATCGAAGGGCAAAATGAAAGGTTTAACTTCTTCCAAAGTTTGTGTTTTAGAGGATGTATGGTTTTATATACATTTTTTGAGTAAATGACCTGTTCTTATGCAGTGTGATGCCTATGCATGAACATCAATAAAATGTACACTTAAAGAGGAATCTGCAAGTAAACTGAAGCAATCTGAGGCAGTGTATTTTCTCAAGTAAATTACATAAATTAAAAAGTAAATTCTTAGACACAAAGGGTTTCAAGTTACTCTAACAAATTTAAACCAATGTGTAATATATAGCTGGAATATATAGTTTTCATTAGTAAACTAATGAAAAAATAACAGAGAAAAAGAGTTTACATTTGGATATTTAAATTCACTGAAGGCAAAGAAAGGACTTTCTGCTAAGAAATATAAACCCAAATAATAAAAAGTTCACTATATGAAATGTTTTAAAAGGAGCTCTTTACGGTCAGGTTGATCTCTGTTCTTCTTTATGCAATGCTGTTTTCTTGGCCCAAATCAGACCTTTTATATAAAGGCAAATATGGAAACTAATAAATACCAGGTTGTGATGGGTAGAGAAAATAAGGTTTCTTCCTCTCAAATATTGGTTCTTTACACTGATGACTTCTCAAGGGTGATTTCTGACCATAATGAAAGAAAGATATGCAACACTCCTAAAACACAAAGCTGTTTTTTCAATCCTATTCAGCCGTTGAACTCCTACTTTTTTCCCAGTACTGTGTCTACATTTCCTAACATAATAGTCCTTAAAAAGATTGTGCCTTTTTTGGACTTTGCATCTTGCTGCAAAGAATGTTTGTATACAGCTGGCAGAGTCAGACAGTAATTCACCTCAATTTTTGACCATATTTTCATGTTCAAAACATGATTTGGCAGGTTTATGGGACAGGTGCTAAGGCTGAAAGCACAACTGTAGGAGCAGATTTTCTCTGTCTCCAAGGATAGCTACTAGACAAAGCCTGTGAAGGAACAGATGGGGTCTATTTGGTATATAGTACACTGACAGCTTAATATTAGCTCAGATAGATAGATAGATTTCTTAACCTGATGAGAGGCCAAAATAAAGATGAAAATGTTCAGGTGCTGTAATTCTTTGAACAAGAATGTACCTAAGTTCATGCTGCCATGGGACTCACAGTATTAACGATGCACTGCTCTCCTTTTAGACTATAAGCAACATATAAGCATACAATAAATTTTGTGAATTGTGAAGCTGGACATGGTCTGTGAAAAAGAAGCAACTGAGTAGAGAAGGCAAGAGATATTTAAGATCCATTCAAGGATTTAGCTACTCCAAGACACTTTACAATTATTCAGAAGTGTGTCTTTTCAAGTAAGTACCCTACTATTGAAACGCTCATAGAGAATGTTAACTAAGAAATACAGCAAACCAAATAAAATAAAATTTGAAAGGTGCTATCACTGTTCAGGCTTCCAGTCACAAATTAAATGAGATTAAATGAGATGATTGTAAAACTACTGAGTAACACAGTCTTTAACATTTCCTCTTGCTGAAAGGGTAACAAATAAGGGTAACAAAATAAGTTCCACTAAGATTTTAACCAGTATTCTTACTAAAAACTAACCTGCTTCTAACAGCAACAAGAACTGTAAACAGTATTTGTCTTTTAAATCTGCATATTGAATTCAGACATAAGCATCTGCAAACAAGACGTACTGGCTATGATGGAACATAAATACTCTGGATCCCTGTACAATCCCAGTAATCTGAAAAATGTGCCACCTGACTGAGGACTTCAATATTTCTGTCTTGTAATTTATTCACATCCCAGATTCCTGACATTGCTAGAAATCATACACTTAACTATTTTTATTGACTCCATCAAGTAGTGATAGTGAGACAGCTAATGGTACACAGGCAGTTTCTGGAAAGTAACAGTGCCTGTAGTGGCTGGATAATCCCTGTTGATTTTCCAGACCAAATACTGCCTAAAACAGACCTACTATATCAAGAGATACAAAAAATTAAACAACACGAGAGCTGAAATGAGGGTACTTTACAGTATTATGTTTCCACACAATGTTATAAAGAAAATGGTCAGTTATTTTTTTCCTTTTTAATGATCTTGGCCAGAGAAACATGTACTGTTGCTTGTGAAGAAAATGTAATACTCTTGCTTGGCTAGAAAACACTGGTATGGAGGTTAACTAAACACAGACAACAATGAAGAATGATGAACTGGGTAACTAACCATCTTCAATTGGTAAAACACTAGACTCTATCAGCCAAACCAAGAAAAGACTAAGTAGGAGAGTCAAAAAGGAGCTATGGCAGATTTTTACACAGCATGGAAAGCCTGCTGTGCCATTGCTAGCACAGAGTATATTTTTCTAGCAGTCTAAATCAGACATAAAGTTAATATGAATTTGCAGTTAAGGTTGAGAAACTTTTTTAAAGAACACATGTAAACACACAAAGAATATGAAGCTCCTTAAATGTAATTTAGAACTGATCATATGCATATATAAATTGTCATTCAGCTACAAAATGGCATTAAAAAACCAGAGGTTATTATTTTCCATATCTTTCTTAGAACAAGCACATTACACATTAACTTGCACATTAGCTTGTGCCTAGCACATTACTTGGTTTATTTGACCAGGTCTGAGCTGGCCACAGTGATGTTTAGACCTTCATGCTTAGTGTTTCAGTTGTGTATATATGCCTGCATTAATTTGTGTTACCTCCACTGAATTTAATCTACTGTAATGATGCTTTACTACTTTGCTCACTCTTTACTTCTTCCCATCAGTTTGACTTGAATCATCTAAGCCATTTTACGTCTGCTGTGGGTTTTTCCACTCCTCTTTTTAAAAAATGTAAGACAGTGCTACAAAAGAAGTGAAACCTCATGCTAGAATTGCTTCATATGTATGCACTTTGATACAGTTGATCTTCAAATTGAGGGATCCACTTGTAACCTGGAAAAAATATTTTCTTTTTCATGTAAGCATCTCAAGGCTGAGTGTGAGATTTGGGGGAATGTAATTAAGTATTTAAATAGGGACAGGATTAACAGTGGTAATAAATGGGATTTGATACTACAAGTGTAGAAGCAGCAGCATATACGAGAATGAATGTATCATAGGCATGTGGCCCCAACAATAATGGAGTCTGACAACAAGCACAAGGTCCTGCACCTGGGTTGGGGCAATCCCAAGCACAAGTACAGGCTGGGTGGAGAATGGATTGACAGCAGCTGTGAGGAGAAGGTTCCTTGTGTCTTTGCAACCGGTGTGACAAAAAAAAAATCCAACTCTTCAGGATACAGCAGTGACACAGCGCTAAACTGCCTGTTGGTAATGAGTCCCAGCAGCCACAGTGCCCTGAGCAGTACTGAGTGTCACTGCCACCGTACAGCTGTGAATTCTTTTTTCCTGAAGAAAAATGAAAGCATTGCAATGATCTCAAAGGCATGAGAAGCTGTTTCTGTCCCTACAAACCAATTATCACATCATTTCTATTTAGGCACCTATTTTAATATAAGTTTCAAGATATATTAAATAACATCCATCTGAAAGACAAGGAAGAGTTTAGTTCAAGTGCTAAGGTAATCAAATGAATATTGTTTGACCACAGCTGAATTACATACTAGTACTGGGATAGTACAATTTGGATTGTGATTTCAATTCCAAATCTTATCCAGGTTCAGTCTACTATGTAGAAACTTCATGCTCCTTATACTGTTCTGTGAATTGTACCACACACACACAAAAACTCAAAAATGCTAACTAAAATTTCACTCATTTTGTTGTTCACTAAAATTAATTCTTTCTTCTTTTATGTATGTTTGCAATAACAATAGCAAAAAAGATACATACTGACAGTCTAGATATCACCTGGAAGTCTTAATTATTTACACTGATTTCATCACCACACACTTGTTATCATCAACATTTATGCTGCTTCTGTTCAAGTCAGAGTGATAATACTGAAAGGTTGTTACTATGGCTATGCTATTATAGTGATATAGATGTCAATATATATCAGCAACATAAGACATGCATCCTTTACAATTGTATGACAGTTAAGTAATAGTTTCAATAATGGAACAAGAAATTGCCATGGCAAAACCAGCTTCATGACAAAATGTACACTCGGTCTTTAATACCACAGTTTTTAGTGTCTGTACAGTATATATGTATATATTTTCTTAGCTATACAAACTCTCCTTTTACTTAGCACAATATATAGTTCTGCAACCTCTCCCCTGTCTGTATGTTTTATCCCTCGCTGAACAATCAGTGGTTGTCTCATCATTTAAGATGATTCTCTTCAACTGTTATTTTTAAAGAAAGCTTCCTTCTTTGGAAGGAATGCATACATTTTAAACCACAAATTGTCCCATTCTGGTGTCATTGTAATCATGTAATCAACTATTCTGAGTCACTTTTTTGTGCCTTCTGCATTGCACATTATGATTCACACTTCTTATCTTGCCTCTAAGTGGCCAACTCACATGGCCTCTAAGCATCTCTCTGACCTAGCTATATTCCTTCCTAAATTTGAGATGTATTTCAAGGCAGGGTTAAAGGCTTTTTAAGAACCAAAAGGAAGAGAAATCAACCACTAATCATCATTTGCTATGAAGCTTGTGGAGTTTTGTCATTTCCTTAACCTGCCTGGTTTATTCTGTTCCCAACACAGAGTATTTTCACAGAAATGAAGAGAATCAGAGAAGCAAGAACACTTCAGTAACCATTAACTGCAATAAACAGTCATTTATCAATTCAAGGCAAAGTGTTGCAGCATCAGTTGCCCAGTTACCTAGCTGTGAGGAAAACTGGGTGATAGACAGATATGATGATGTGTTGGTCTAAGCTTTAAACCTCTAAAAAGTGTTACACTTATTATTCTTGTTAACAATCATACTAATGATGTCTTGCCTTTTCTAATGGTAGGTATGCTTATCTGGAACTAGTTTAAGCTCTTTTCTCTAGAATTTTCTCTCAAAGTCTGCCTCAAGCCATCACGGATGAGCCCATGCAAAAAAACAAGTGTTCAGAAAGTGGGAGGGGTAGAGTCTACCTGATAGGAATATAGGGACATTGACCAGGTTTGCAGGGATGGAGTTAGGAGGGTTAAAACTCAACTGTCATTTAAACTAGCAAAGGATATGAAAGTCAACAAGAATAATTTCTATGATTACATCAACAGTAGAAATATGGCTAAAGTAGCTACAACGCTCGGTGGAGCTGTAGACCAAATGATCAAAACCACAGAAAAGGCTGAGTTACTTGTGTCCTTTTTTTCCCTGGTATGTACTGGCAGTATGCTCTCTAGACTCTCAGGTCCTTGTGTCTAGTGGCTGAGTTTGGGAAAGTGAAGTATTATCTATGTTAGAGCAAAACTAAGTCAGGGATCACTTAAAGCAACAGAACATACCTTAAACTGTGACCAGATGGTATGCATCCAAGGGTGCTCGTAGTGAAGATGGAGCCTGACTCTTCTCAGAGTCAGAAGAAAAAGAAAAAGAAGTAATGGACACAATTAGAAGCATTAGGGATTCTGATTAGACAACAGGAGAAATAACTCTCCGTCATCCACAGTGAGCGTGGTCAAGCGTGGGACAGGTGCCCAGAGTAGTTGTGGGATCTCCAACCTTGGAGATATACAGAACTTGACTCGACACAGCCTGAGCAACCTGCTCTGAGTTGGCTCTTTTGTGAGAGAGAGATTAGACTAGATAACCTTCAGAAGTCCTTTCCTGTCAAAATCATTCTATGGTTCTAAATCTCATGGGTACTGACCAGAAACTGAGACTTTGCCTTTGTACTCCCAGCTTACTATTGCTCTTCCCTCTTCTCCTTTTTCCTGAAGTGTTTATGTCTTCCCTGATCTCAGCATATTCAGAATAAATAGTTATTTAGGAAGTCAGTCTGTCACATACCATTAGAAGAGACACATTTATGTTATTTATGATAAAAGGCAATATGTACCTTCCTTCAAACACTCCAAAATGCTCTTTAGGTGGATTTAAAGCCAGGTAACTGCTTTTAGACCTGGATAATATTTGAGTAATAAACAAATGAGTTCCAAATAACAGTGCTACTAATAAACGTTGAATGAAGATATTACTTCAACAGTTCTTCAGAATCAATTTTGTTGGGGATCAGTTGCATACCATTTACAGATATTTTTGAGCTCATTCCAAGTCAGACAAGTGTGGTGTTGTCACAAAGGTGTGGTGCTGATCCATGACTGAAATATCCTGCCTCTCATATGATGAAAGAGTCTGTGGGTAAGAAGCAGGAAAACAAAAAACTCCAAACATCCCTCTCATACCTCAAGGTTTCTCCCATCCCAGCCTCATGGATGCAGTGGCTTCCTGTGCCTAAGTCCAGCCAGCAGTGAGGCTGAGCATGTATTCCTGGTACACCTGTACACACACACACTCAAACTCATATACACATGCACATACTTGCATCCCCACTCTTGATTTTCAGCCACTTCCATATTCATGGGTCTCCCAAGTATAAGAATGGGTTTTAAGTTTGCCTAATATCCCTGCCTGGATCCCAGACCTCGCATCCAGTCACTGGCTCTGACTTCGTGTCTTTCAAAGTTCTGATGTCCCCTACTACACTGTTAGTTCATCTTCAAGTTTGGTAGTTGGAACCCTGTCTTATATGGTTTCCACCAGCTAGCTAGCTTTGGACATTCAGCACCTACAACATAAATCATAGTTTCCATGGAAAATACATATTTGTTTGAAAATTAATGTGGTAGAAAATTCTCAAATATTCCAAGAAAAAAAGATACATTTTTGGGTTTAGAGGGAAAACAAACCGAATTATAATGAGAAGAATTAGCAAAATTCTGAGAAGCATCAGCATGACTAACAATTGTCAAGACTAATAATTATGAACTAATAATTATGACAAGTGTCAACATCACAAGCTTCTAGCCTGAAGACCTGTTTCCACATCACAGTGGATGCTTGGCAATGAATCTTGTTAAAAAATGCCCCCAAAGGCAGCAAAGTACATGCAGGTAGAAATAAACTATCAATACCATTGAATATAACTTTTAAAAATGTTTCAAGATCTACTGATCACTTACATTTCATGTAATTTCAGTCTTTACACAATGATACAGGTTAAACAAATAGTGTTAACATCACTTCTAAAATAAGACCAAGGCAGGCAAATCCTTTGGTGATGATTCGAACAGGTTAAATGTGAATTAAATCTTTCCAGAAAGTTGAGCAGACTCAAACTGAACAGAATCTTTGCACATTTATCTAATAAAAAGTATCATTGTATTTTCTCAGCTGTTAAACCTGACCCCTGCTTACTCACTAAACATTATAAAGAACTCTTATAAGTTGCCTGTTGGACTTTTACAATGATCTGTAAGATCCATTAGTTTCCACACAGAGAGAACCAGTAGAAAGTGATATAATCTCAGCCTTTAAGATGGCATAAAATATAATTAACTAGCAACAATGGAACACTTTCTGAAGCTAACTACTGACATTTCCATACCATTTTTCACTAGCTTTGCTAGATTTTGTGAAATTATCACTTTAGGGGATTTTCTGCTGTTGCTTCACCATATTAAAATTTGATTAAAAAAATTACTAGTATTCAAGGATATTTGAGAGAGGAAGCAGAAAGGTGAAAAAAGTATATAAAAAAAATAACAAAACAAGAAATGCTAAGAGAACAGATATATGAAAGAATGGTGTGACTGGTCACTGTCAGACATGTTACTTGGTTTATAGAGCTAACTGGGCCCAGTACAGCTGTCCTTATGTTCCCATAAAAACACAGCAGGGTAGAGAACAGTAGCTATAATAACATCACATGTTCATCCCCACAAGCAAAAGACATCCACAACTGCAAGACTCATTGGCTCTGTCCATAGTTTCTGTTATGGCTGTTCATAAAGACACCCTCAAGACCAAGCTCAGCTACTGTGCATGGTCTGTTATGGCTTTGGGTGAGAGTGTGGGCTGAAATGTACCCCAGGGAGCATGTTTCTGCAATAGCCCGGTAGGTCAGCAAGCTGCCAGGGACAGATGCACCAGGCTGTCCACTAGCTACCCCAGGCGTGTAACGTGTTGTGTGGATGGAGGCAGATGAGAAGTGGAGTGGTGCTCTTATTTACTCCTGGGACTGCCTTTATTAGGGAGAAAAGGTAAAAGCTCACAATTATGGCAGCTACGTGATTGTAATAACAGTGTCCTGTGGAGCTGTGGTAGAGAGCAGATATACACAGCTGCATACAACTAGAAAATGTACATGGCCCACCCAGCAATAATCTCTTGCCATGGCACTTCTACAGCAGAAGAAACTTTGCGAACAGTGGTTGGAAAAAAAGATGAGGATTTAATTTTGTGCTCTCACTCTGGATCTGTGTCCCTATGTCCCAGCAGTGTGGGAGGGAGAGGGAACTGTCCTTCAGTTGGCTCACACCACAGCTGTAGTTCAAGTGCCTGGTCACTGAGTTGGTCTTAAAGAACTACATCAGGGAGGCATTTGTCCTGCCTACCTCCAGCTTACAATAGGACCCACTGCTGGTGCCCAGGTTAAAAGAGGATTGCCTGCAGTGGGGTCTGTGGCACTTTTACAGCAGCGCTTACACACTCAAAAGCTCAAAACAAAAAAAAAAAAGGGTCTCAAAAATGTTACAGCCAGCAAGTTCTAACGGCTTTTACTAGCAAACCCTTGTGTATCTAATATCCCTGGCAGAAGCACTAAAGTCACATATGACTTAAGAAATGAAAAATAATGAGAAGTGAATCCTTGGAGGCATATTTTGGCTACTTAACCAGACAAGATTATCCAGATAAATATGGGTTCTTAGATCAGTTGGTCCAAGCTGGAAGGTAGCCTGGGTGAAGGTGCTATTGTACGCATTCTCCATCCTTTACCAGAAAAGGTCTTTCTAGAAGACTTGCAGGACTTGCTAAAGGTTTTGATCTGCTTTCACATACTTAGTAAGCATGAATATGATCATGTATCTCACAGTACTCTTCCTTTTACTTGCATTTGTATTTACGTTGTTTCTACATTTGTGTGACATTACACTGTTTACTGTATCATTGCGAAAGTTAGACCTTGTAAATATCTTCAAGTATTTAGTGTCACCACAGCCTGACTTCACCAGTGTTTATAAGAACATGGAATGGTAAAATATCATTCTTGCCTCATCTAGCCATGAGCTGATTGAGCATACTAATGCAGTACAAGTTATCATCCTATTAGCAAAATCATATGATCCCTACCCCCCCACCCCCTACATCTACAGTCCTATAGTAAGTCCTGCCATCCAAACATACTTCTGAACCAGTAGTATTTCTTGGACACTGAACTGCTTATTGCTTACCAAACTTTTAAATACACATGACCAGAAAAGTAATCAAACATCCAAGACAGATGGTCCAGAACAACCCCCATTACAAATGTCCCTTCCTTGTAAGGCTCTGGGTCTGCAACCAGCCTGCCCACTGACCATGTCTGGAGAAAGAACTCAAGTCACCACCTTCTTTTCCCAGGACTCTTCTGAGTTACAGCCAGTGCTTCTCTCAAAGGCAGTAGGGTTGGAGATGCATTACCCCTCATTATCTGGCATTGATAGCTGAAGGAGTGCAGCACTGACAACATTGTGGTGGGTTAAACTTGTGTACTAGATACGCACAAATGCTCTCTCACTCTCCCTCCATGGCAGGACAGAGGAAGAAAATAAGATGACAAAGCTCATGGAGAGATCGCTTATCAATGACTGTCATGTGAAAAAATAAACTTGGTTTGGGGAAGATTAATGTACTGCCAGTAAAAAATAGAACAGGATGGTGAGAAGCAAGGACAAAAACTAAAAAAATATTCCCTCCATGAACTCCATTCTTCCAAGGCTCAACTTTAGTCTTTCATTCCTGACTCTTCTACATTCTTCACTCATGAGCAGCACAGGTGGGATGGGGAACAGGAGTTTTAGACAGTCATAATACTTTGTATTTATTGGTCATTCCTCCTCACACTTTTCCCCTTCTCCAACATAGTGTCCTTCCCATGAGATACAGTCCTTCATGAACTGCTCCAGCATGGGTCCTTTTCATGTGGTACAGTTTCTCATGAATGGAATGCTTCATTGTGGGTCCCCTGTGGGCCACAGGTCCTGACAGAAGAACTATTCCAGCATGGGATCCTCTTCACAGGCCACAGTTCCTGTCAGGGTGTTGCTCTGCTGTGGGCTGACCAGGGGCTGCACCTTCCTTCAGGGCATCTCCACCTGCTGCATCATGAGGTCATTCGTGGGCTGCAGTGTGGATACCTGATCTACCATTCGTGCCTGCAGGGCTGTTTGACATTGTTCTCACTCCTCTCACAGTGTCTGTGCAGTGTATTTTGCCTTTCTCAAATAAGTTGTCACAGAGGTGTTGCTGATGGGCTCACCTGTGTCATGCGGTGGGTTCACTGGAGCTGGCTGGAACTGTGTCCAGCACAGGGCATTCCCTGGTTTCTTCTCACAGAGGCAACCCCTGCAGCTCTCAGCTGCCAAAATCTTGCCATGTAAACCCATACATGTCTCCTAAATTCCTGGGAATGGTGAGGTAAGCTGGTCAGGAGCCATGACGATAAGAAGAAATAGAATCCCAAGAACATGAGTTAACCTGCTCATTAACATGAAGCCTAGCCTGGAGATGAAGAGCAGGACTTTTAAACCACTAGTGAATGAGTAGTCTCACTGTCTGCCACATTGGAATTTTTGCTGGCTGTTATGTGGCAGCAATGTCAGCTCTAGAGAGACACACTAGTGTCCCTTGGGAAGCAAAGTGGACTGGTGCTCCCCATAGGAAGCAGCCCTTACTGTGTCTCAGGAAGCTCTCAGGCTCTCATATGTACCCATAATGCTGCTGCTGGGAAAGCAGTGTGGGAGCTACTGTGGACTGAGTACAACTCGTATGGCTAATGACCAGATGATCAGGTCTGGTGCTGTTTTTTTCACTGCTCTGGACCCTGTGGTTACCCAGATAGTGGTGGATTATGGACTTGTCCACCTTCATTCTCCAGCTCCAGTCCTCTCACCCTCATTAAAAACTCAGGCAGGTTATTACTCATATTTTGATTTCTTTTTGTTGAAATGGAGCAATTAAAATATGTATTTATCTACTGTCTCTTATTTTGTCAAAGTTCTTCCATGAATCTCTCCTTGTGTTAAAAGATCTCTTGTTGGTCTGGAGTGCTGTAAGGCTCTGCTGTCACCTTCTGCTCTACAGCCCAGATGTTAATTTTTCCCTCCTCTGTCTCCTTCTTCCCTCCTCATGTTGGTAACAGCCCTCTGTCTCTCACAGCCCCTGACAAGACTGTACAGCGGTGAGCTGTGAAGTCTAAAGTTCATTCTTTCCATAGTGCATGCAGGGCACTCCTCAATCCATGCAGACACTCATAGGGTCTGTTGTAGCTGTGGCTTTAGGGGCACAGATGTACCTGTGGGTTATCTGCAAACTCTGGCATGTGTTGAAGGAGTTGGTTAGTTGGGAGAGGTCAGCACTGGTAAGTCCAGAAGTTAGTCTGATGTAGTGTGGAACAGCTTGGCCTCAGTCTCCCTAGGCTCCCCACATGGAAAGACGCAGACTACCACAGTGTGATTCAGAGCAACCTAATCTTCTTCTGAATGTCCCTGCTAATTGCCTCTCCTTCTCCACTGACAGTAAATATCACCACCAACAGCCCCTTTCTAACTTAACCATTGCTTTAATAGGGAGTGGGACAGTGGAAGTCAGATGTGAATACAGTAGAGATGGAGACGAGAGTAAGGGTGAGAAAAGTTGCAGATAACATACCAATGTTTTTATGCATTAGCTGCAGCAAGTCACTATTAGCACAAAGCAGGAACAGCACAAAAAACTTGTAGACAGATTTTCCTGTTTTTTTGTTCACATATCTTTATCATCTGCTCATTTCCTAATCAGCAGAAAAGAGTAGCACAGAAAAATCTGCAGAAAAGCAAAGGATCTTTTCATTAGCTGGATTGCATTTTTGCCTGAAGCTTTCTATATTCCTTTAGTGTCACTGAACAATGGCTGCTGAACTGCCAGTGAAAGTATTTATTGCTATCCTGTATATATCAGGGCCCTGCTGCCAGTGGCATGTGTACTCATCAGTCAAGCAGAACTACCCACCATATTTGATTTACTGTCACTGAATCAAATCTATTTGTGGGTTTCCATAACATAAAACATTTTGCTAGAGATTAATTCCCTGATTTGCATGTTGCTCTTGGGAGCTATATCATTATTTTCCTTGATGGATTCATTTTCAAGTCAAGAAAGATGCAACTTGATTTTTGCTCTGTATTCAAGGTGGGGTCTTGATCTTTGTTATCTGACCTTTATCTTAACTCTTCCCCTTGTCAGTCTCAGAAGCATTACTCATATTTGTGTCTGCTAGTGGAAGATGAAGTGATTGCAGCTCAGTCAGGACAGTATGAATAGACTTTCAGAACACCTGGTGAATGTACCAGCAAATACCATGCTTCTGATCTTGACATAATTATCAAGCTTGCTGTTGTAAACCTGCTAGAAGATGAAATTGTGTTTGTTCACTGACATCTGTTTCAATTTATACTCCAGGATGAATATCCACTTGGATAAATGCTCACAAAATTGGTCACTTGTAAGGAAGGTTATGTATGGTACAAAGGTTGTTAACTTACTGTCATGTTCGTTAAATCATGAAATTCAAAGTATTTTGGACTGTGCTAAATGAAATTTTCCAGACACAAGGAAATTTTTTTTTCCTTTTAAAGTTTACAATCTAATCCTCTTTTAATACTCATAACCCATTGCTATCTGGGATGATTGCCAAAGCAATGATTCATAACTTCTCAATTCATGCAGGTAAACACTAGATTAAATTCACTTTGGTAAAATGAACTTTCTTGCTTGAGCTATCAAAATCATTCAGCTGGGTTTTTTTTCATATACATGTTACAAGGGCTGCTGATTTTTCTCTTGCTCACAACATTGTGAACCTGATATTCTTCACTGGTATCAGTTTTATCACAGATGACAACTGATTAAAAATTGGATTATAGCATTAGCACACTGGTCAATGGAAAGCTCAGTTTCAATGGGAATGAGATAATACAGTCATGAAGTGTGTCTCAGTGTTTGATTAATCTGGTGAGTACATCATTTGCTTTCAACATCTTCTCATGCTTTTCAACCTATGAGAATTTACACCAACAAAATCAGCAGAATAAAATAAAGACACTGGGGACTCCATTCAGTCTCACACATAAGGCTCTCAGAGTGGTCTAGCTTGGCTTCTAGCTAGTGGCCTAGAGGGCAAAGATGTTCCATAGGTCTTGTGTTATATCCATTAATCTCCTGCAGATGTGTCAGATACAGGAGCATGTGCTTGGGCAACTAAGCTCCTGAGTTAAGCCCCTAGGCTATGTAGGACATGGAGTCTGGAGAACTATGCAGGTATCAGCTTTATCTTCTAAGATTGAAAGTTTTTCCAAGTACTGAACAGGGATTTAATTGCCCACATTTGAGTAACTGGTTACCAAAGACAAGGTTACCAGAGATATCCTTATGACACTGACACATATGAAACAGTGTCTCCTGGGGATCCCTGCTCTTCTGGAGGGTGAGCTGAGGAGACAGGCTAGCTTCGTGGCACCAGGTGCTTCTGCACAGACAATTGACTCCAGTCAATCTCTTTTGGCCATTAAAGAAGTTAACTTACCCATTACACATGTATGCATCTAGATTTAGATACCTAAATTATAGGAGCTCAGCTTGTAGATGAAACCAGGCATTAGCAAGAAAAGCTAAATGTTAGTCTTGGTGTTTTTCTATGTATGCCTAGAAATGAGAGATATTTTTGAAAACGACAGCTTCCTAGATCAATTTTAAGACAGCGCTGTGTGCTAGTGTCTGTTGCCAATATTGTTGCAATATTTGGTCATGTGAGAAAAATAAAATCCTGTCAAAATTAAAGATTAGAGTAATTCTTTGATAGAAAGAGTTGGAGCCCAAGCCTACATATTTTTTCTTTTTTTTTTTTTTTCCCCTCATATAGCTGTGTTTCAACAACAATCAAATGAGTTCAGTATTCACAAGTGCCCTGACCAACTACTGCATGTTTTAGTAGTTTTCTCTTAATTAATATGGTACAGCTGGATTCTATGTTAGCGCTACACAGATGTTTCCACTGAAAAGTAGATATTGGACAGTGTGATTAATGAAGGCAGAGTCCCTTTACTGATACAGACTTTGCCTCATTTGCTCTGCGTTCAAAGCAGGTGAATGACTTGGAACTTTCATGTTGAAAGCTCTTATAGGACCTTGTTTAGTGGTGTGTTTTGAACACAAACTTGTTAATCATTTTCATGTATTCATCATCAAGGTTAATTAAACACTTTGTGAGATAAGATGCAAGCTTGTAACCCCTCTTTCTTTAGAATGGGAAGAGGCATGCTTCACGTTTATCTCCAGCTGAGGAGAGTTTAACTCAAATTCCATTCACTTAACATGCTTAAACCATTTTTTTCGAACAAAATCCCCTAAACCACATTCCTTTCAGATTGCATTTCAGATGCGTGCATGGCATCTAGTCATTAATCTTTTTGCCAGAGGAAAAAGGGTCTTTTTCCTCCCATCAGGATCTTTTTTTTTTACATTTGTGTTGGAAGACGCTTTTGGTATTCTTTGACCAATGCACAAAGATCACTAAAACTTTTCTTACCACCTTGCTATCCTCATTTATTTTCTTTGAAGACTGCAGCTAGAGTTTTTCCCTGCTAAGACCTTGACTGCTGTTGATATTAGTTAGGATGTTAACTGAAGCAAATTCAGAAGCTGACAGGAATAGCCACAATTTGTAATAGTATAAAAGAAGATTGAAACTTAACGCTATAAATGCTAGATTTTCAGAGGAAATACATTACACTGAAGCATATGGGAAGGGGTTGGAAAGCAAACTGGAGTTAATCTAATATTGTAGAAAGATCTGCAAAACTAACACATGAATGTATCACTAGAATATTTTAAAGATTTCAATGAAAGAACTAATTAAAATAGTAATAATTACATTTCAAAATACTATTTGTCTAGCACAGATGTCCTTTGACAGCAGGTCTATCCATTTTTATGTTCTGACAAACTTTTGTCAGGGCTTCTGATGCAGCTTTGCAACAGAATACACTTTCCAGTGCAGTGTGCCACCCTCACCTGAGAGGAATTGTGTCTCTCAGGACTGAACAGTGCATGCAGTCCCTTTTGACCTCCCTCTCACGTAAATGAAGTGCAATGTAAAGCAATATTCTGTGAGCTTATGCTGCTAAGATAATCACATGCCTGAGATGGGTTGGGATGAGTTAAACAGTTTTATGATAGAAGAAAAACTGCTGATGAAATTCAATTAACTTTGCAGAGTACAAAAGAAAACAAGAGCAATGGACTTGAGAAATATACTCCGGGAAAGTGTTACCAGCCTATATAAAATACAGAACACAGATGACAAATTTTTCACATGGGTGAGAGCCAAACTTAATGAATCTAGTTAATCAGAAGGATAATGTTTAATGAGAGAGATGTAGATGGATGAAAAACCGTTTGAAGGTACACCGTTTGCTTAGTGCACCTGGGCATACAGAAATTAAACAGCTTAAAACTCCTTAGAGAATCATAGAGGGAGGTATAAGGAAGAATAAAGGAAGAAGGAAGAAATAATTTATTATTCCTTTTCCCAGTAGAAAACAGACGAGAAAGCTGTCAATGTTCCCTGAAGGAGAGAAAGAAAGAGAGAGTATGAGAAAAGGCACCCAGTTTGGAGGACAGGGAGAATGAAGCTGGCTGAATTTTGGTACCAAAGCCACAATACTGTTCAGACAGTCCCTGAACCGATATTTTCTTCATTAAATTCTCTTTAAAGAAGAAACCTTAAGGTGATTACTTGGCCCCGTGGAAACCAATTAGAGTTTTCTCAATGACTTAAACAGGACAGGCTTTCCATCAAGCACATATACACATTCCTGTGTTCTTCCCTAGTGCTCTGCTGTTCTGTATAGCTTTGCTTATTACACACGATCCATCTCAAACTTTATGAGGCATTCTAAATTTTAACTGGCACTAAAATTTGGCCAAATGTTTAAATCCTCATACTACTCCATGAGTACCCAACATTTTTCAGATGAAAGAAGTCATGATATTACCATTGGAGTGGAGCTCAGCCCCAAGGTTACTACAGTTGCTGACAAATATTTTCCCTCACCACCAGATGAAAACCAGCTCACTCCAAAACAACAAAACTTCTAAATAATCAGTTTTCAGGTTCTCACTGAGCACTGTGCAAACCAGTCCAGGTTGTGTGGGAGTGAGGGTGGGAGAGACACTGCCTGGAATTTACTGGTCTACCACTACTTAGGTTAAACTTCTTCTCCCCCCAACTTACCCCCAATCTTGAGGGGCACAAGTCAGAACCAAGTAAGTGTAGCCCTCCTGTAACTACATCATTGTTTCAAACAAGAATTGACTGTGGGGCATTTGGAAAGAGTCTCTATCAGGCAGAATGGTACTGGAAAAGGCAGTAAAACTTGAACCCTCCCTATTACAGGGTAGGTTAGAGCTGCTAGTGAGGACAATGCCTCAAGAAGTTTCAGAATTTGCTTTTCAGAGATGGTGTCATGATCATGAATGTGATCAGAGATCCTCTGCCCTCAACATCTTTTTATGCCAAGAAGGCAAATCAACATCTCCAACTAGTGATACTTCAGTAGCTCTAGGTTGTTCCAAGAACAAATAGATCTGAGTACAGATTTTCTTCAGTTAGAAGAGGAACAATCAGCAAATAAGAAAAACAACCAAAGTATGTTAAGAGATGTTGCTGTCCAGAGCCTAGAAAAGCAAATGCCTGGGGATCTAGGAGTAGCCTTCTTATCTCTGTTGAGTTCTTGTTGGGAGAAACCTGTTTAGCTTACTTTTAACTTAGAAATAGTTGTGTGTTACTATTGTGCATTGGGTTTATGTGACAAGGTTTTGGTAGCAGGAGGACTGCAGGGGGAGCTTCTGTAAGAAGATGCCAGAAGCTTCCCCCATGTCAGATGAAGCCAGTTCCAGCTGGCTTCAAGACGGATTTGTCACTGGCCAAGGCTGAGCCCACCAGTGACAGGGATAGTGCCTCTGGGATAATGTATTTAAGAAGGGGTAAAAAATGCTGTGCAACAGAAGCCAGGAGAGTGGAGTGAGAATATGTGAGAGAAACAGCCTTGCAGACATCAAGATCAGTGAAGAAGGAAGGAGAGGAAGTGCTCCAGGTGCCAGCACAGAGATTCCCCCGCAGCCCATAGTGAAGACCCCTCTGAGAGGGGTACCTATGAAAGATGATAGATTTAGATTAGATATAAGGAAGAAATTTTTCACTATTAGGGTGGTGAGACACTGAAACAGGTTGCCCAGAGAAGCTGTGGATGACCATCCCTGGAAGTGTTCAAGGCCAAGCTGGATGAGGCTTTGGGCAACCTGGTCTAGTGGAGGGTGTCCCTGCCCATGGCAGGGGGATTGGAACTAGATGGTCTTTAAGGTCCCTTCAAACCCAAACCATCCTATGAATCTGTGATTCTATGAAAGAAGTGAGGGGAGGGGGGGGGGGAGAAGGTATTTTCAGAGTTGTTCTTATTTCTTACTATCCTGTTCTGATTTGATTGGTAATAGATTAAATTAATTTCCCCAAGTTAAGTCTGTTTTGCCTGTGATGGTATTGGTAAGTAACCTCCTTGTCCTTATCTTGACCAATAAGTTTTTTGTTGTATTTTCTCTCCTCATCTTGTTGAGGAGGGAGAGTGATAGTGTGGCTTGCTTAGCACTTGACAGCCACCCAAGGTCAACCCACAATGTACCTGTATACTAAAATTTTAACAGTAATTTCTGGCACCACTTTTTGTCTTAGTTATTGAAGAAAGAGAAAGGATCTTGTGATAATCCCTTTACAGCTTATTACCTGCACATAGCACAGAACAGAAGGAATTCCTGAAGCCTCTGTGTGGTATACAGTAAAGGAAAGCATTTCTTCATATCTCTGTAGGACCCTATAATGACTAATTCAGTGCTGTCCTCTATTGGAGATATACTGTAGAATATGATCTGTGACAAAAATTCCTGGAAGTGTGAATTCTTGCATAGGTGTCAAAGTAGGAGATGTCTGGATCACAAAAAATGGCATATGTCTTATCAACTATACAGCATTTTTATGGTGGCAGTTCAGTGAAACTCTTCTTAAAACATCCCCAGATTCATCCTGCCAGCACTTGTGTGTTGACCTATGCTGTTATTGTCATAATGACAGTAATTTCTTTGTCTTAGACTTGTTGTCATTTCCTTATGGTGCTTCATATTTTCATCTCAGTTTGAGTCATTATGCTGTCTGTCTATACAATGAGAGCAGATCGATAGATGCCATAGGGAACAGAACTCCTCCAAAAGGACAATGTGCCTGTGATCTGCCATTATAGCCCCAGATGTCAACAATAAATATAGCATAAAGATATTCTGAAGAAGAATAAGGAGCTTGGCAAGTGTTTCCTTTTATAGAAGACTCACAAAAACATGCCTCTGCAAGCCAAGCAACAGATGCTTTATTGGCAGGCTGCCATATTGACAAACTGTCATTAAGTATTGGTAGAAGATATTCCTCCGTGGTGTGCATTGTCTTGTGCATCTGTGCTTGCTCATAAGCCCAGTATGGATTGTCATATTAATTGTTGTGTGTCATACAAAAAGAACTTGGAGGAAGAAAAATCTTACAGCAATGCAAATTTTCTGCATGTAGAATTTAAAAACTTTTATAATGTCATAGATTTTAAATTTTTCCATGGTAATCCTTAATACTGCTGAACAGCCAGTATCAGGAACATTTTATTAATATGCTTTTTATGAAGTTAGTGTCTCATGAGGCATTTATGCTTGAACTCTCATTCAGATCAGGAGTATGTTTTGGAAGTGAATCTCCGAGCAGACCCTATCTTATCATGCTTTAGCTCACTCTGTGCAGTGGACTCTTTCAGGATGATGCAGAAGAGGAACATGCCCTCTGGGAGAAATCTGTTGAGCTCCAGAAAATTTGGGTTTTCAGATCATGGGTTTGTATGTGACCTAATCTGAAGTCAACCTCAGAACTTGTATAGTGTGGCTCAACATCAACTATTTCACTCTACAAATCTGCTCTTGTTGGACTAAACTACTTGAAAATATTGTCAGGCTGCAGTGAGGGATAGCTGTAAGACAAGACCAGGCTGGGAAGTGATGGGGGCTGCAGGGCAAGACCTTCCCCTGTGGCTCCACCCCACTGTGCCCAGAGGCAGCCAGCAAAGACATGCTAGGGACAGTGGCTGGGCTCATCAGGCAAATGCAAGTTTAATGCACAGCATTTAAACCTGGAGCGGTTCTATGTATGCATGAAATTCATTCTGCCCTAAAGTAACCACCTACAACCTCTGTGGAAGTTTATGCTGCATGTCTAGTGGGACAACCACATCACCTACGATTTTACTCTCCATTAGTGGTTTCACTTTGGGAGCACAATGGTAAGACAACTGTAGCCTGAGACATGCAGAAAACCTTACGAGTGTTGAGCAATGGTAACTAGACTTTTTTGGGAGCTTAGGTAATTGTTTCAAATTAGGTAATTTCTGGTAAATCATAATTTTAGGTAATTGTTTAAAAAAATTATCAATATTTTTATATTAACTCAGAAGATGTTTATATGTTTGCAAAATAATAAAAATGTGTGGCAGTACCTGGAAAAAATATTTCAAACCAAAAAGCTCATTTGATTGTAAATGAGGTTCAAATAATTTCATAATAATGAATGTGATGCTATGTATTAAACTTATGGCTGTGTTTGCAGATATATGTACACACGTATGCATAAATCTGTGAGATGTGAAGGTGAAAAATTAACTTCATATTAATATAATAATATTAAAGTTTTTACCTAGAATTCAAAACCAAATTTCATCACTACTGAGATCTGAAAATCAGAATGATAGGTTTATTTTCATGTATCTGATCTTCACCTAATGCGCACCCTGTTTCAGAGTGTTCCAAAACATTATAATCATGTGAAAAGACCTGGAATTTCAGTGGCTGGCTGCTAGGATCTTCAAATGATCATGCAAGGTTCAGCGTCTAACTCTCTTTGGACCTTGTATAATTTGGGTACTTATCTCTCTCCATTTTCCTTGGATATTCCAGAAACTTTGCTTCCTAACCCCTCACTGTTACACATCCCCAGGATGCACACTTGTAAGAACAAGGTGGAGAGATGGGTTCCTAGAGACTGAAGCTTGCTGTTGACTAAGTTTTGATGACTAATTGATACAAAGTCCAAACTTAACCTATTTGTTTCCCCTCTCACAAACCTACAGGACCTTTAAACCATTGGTACTGTTATGCAAAAATATTTTATGCTAGACAAGGCAAAGGACTAGAAAGGACAAATGGAAAGATTCCTGCATGTTTTGTGTCTTTTTTACAGTGTTCGAACTTTTTCCTGGAAACAACATTACATATATAACACTTCAAAGAGGAGCTGGGGAGAGGCCTGTGCAGTTTCCTCCATCTGAAGGCTTCGAAAGACTGAGAAATATTTTCAAAAGAGAGAAATCTGATGTTGCAAAATTAGTATTTAGGGTCAGAATCTGATTGTAGTTCTATTAATGTGTATAGGTAGGTAGATATTCACAGAAGTAATAGACCATCTCTATAGTTACTCTGTGGTAACTAAGATAAGATTGTATATAAATGTACTTTCAAGCAAGATGATATGCATAACTTTAAAGTCAATTTAAGAACCAGCCAGTTTTTCTCTGCTACGACTTAGCTCTCCCTCCAGTCACCAACACAGACAAAAGCAGATCTCATCGCTTGGGTAAAGTTTTAGAGTGATAATGTCAGTACACACCAAATGGTCAGGGTTATATGTACCTTAAAGCTCTGTAATGTCTGTTGTTCATTTTAAGCTAATTAAACTGAATAAAAAATAATAATATAATAACTAATATATCAATATATTATACAATATATACAATATATAATATATAATGTAATAATATAAAAATACCATATTGTTTGTTATGTTAATTTCTTTCCTAAAACCGGATGTTAGTGATTGAAGTCTGTGAATCTGTTGACTAACATGGAATTGTCAAAATATTCAGTGTAATGTGAAAACATTTGTATAACAGATACTGAGCAAGATTACAGTGTGGTTTCATGGATTTCTTTTAGCTTTGGCCAATCAATTTTATAAAAGTCTAATGGCCTGTCTTGTGTTCTAGTGACAGTTTTTCAAATGAGTTCTAACATAAAATATCACAGATGGGAATACAGAGTTAACAAAGGATTGATCAGGTTAAAATAAAAGGGGGAGGAAGGGGAAGGGGAGTACCCACACATCTTCCATTAGGGTCTGTACGTACTTAGCTACCTAACTTAGGAGCCTTGAGTCATCATCACTGGAGAGAAAAAGGGGGTCCATAGGATGATCCAGGACTCCTGTGTTGCAGTAGCTTGCTGTTTCTACGTCTCTGAGATATTCTCTGGAGAGGTCTGTTTCTCTCCATAAATATAGCTTTGGGGAAGAGAGGCTACTAACTGAGGAAACAAAATCATATTTTTTTAGAATCTTTCAAAAATATTATCAATTTCCACTTTATACCTGTAGGGCTGAAGCTGAAAATTTATTTTGTTGCTTTTGTCACAAATTAGCAACCTAAACACAAAAGAATTTGAGGCAGAGAATGATTTTGACTTCAAAGCCCAAATTGATTTATTTTTTGTGAAATCAAGAGCTATCTCATTAATTTCTTCCTGGTCCTCCATGCCCTACAGACGAGGTAAACTGAGTGAGTGGCTGGTGAGTGCTTAGTTGCTGGCTGGGATCAACCCACCACACAGGTGTAAACTGGACTGGAGGGGCAGGTGTAAAGATTGGTACAAGGCTCTCTTCATGAGTGTGCATGAAATAGAAACTTTAGAATGGAAATTGCTACCCACATTCTATTCACCTCACTTAACAAAAAGTGTTCAGTGTTATGCCACTGAGAGACATGATTCTGTCTCTGCAGCTATGTAACCCCTTAATTTCCCTGCGACCAGCAGATTCAGAGAAATTAGTACTATGAAGAAATTGGAAGATAGCTATAAATCCTTATTTGTGAATGTTACCTGTCTCACTTTTTATTATTTCTGTGATATTGTTTATACAATTATATGAGAAAATATTGACAGGAATGGTCAGTGTACTTGTCTGGGAGCATGCAGTTTAATTTCATATAGTACCATTTGGTGGCTTTTCAAAGATGTCATAGGAAGGTGCTTTTTGGGAAAGTTCCCAGCTTGGGACCTCTCAAAATCTGCTTGTTTGAGGTAGAACGAAAGTGTTTGGAATAGATAAATAGGCTCTGAACTCTTGACTTCAAGGAAAAGATGCAGGATCCATGTTGTTGCTTTGTACCTGGAGTCTGTGTCTGGAGTAGCAACTCAAGCTTTTGAAAAGAGAGCTTCAACCTATACAATATCCTAGAGATGTCCCTGCATCTGGAAAAAGGAGATTTTTCCCTGTGTAAACATATTATGGCTGTAAATATCTTCAAGCGTATGGTTTGTTTGCAAGCAAAACGCATACTGAGGGGTTCTTAGCACAAGTTGTCTAACCAAAGTGCTTTTATTTGCCTTGCCATTCCTCTATTGCTGACACAATAGAAGATAACTGAGTTCAGTGTGATTTGGCAAGAGACTAACTGACAGAAAGGCATCTTGCTTCATGGAGCTCAGGGTGCTATGTGCATTTCTAACAAATGTTTTACATGCCATAGCAAAGCAGATGACAAGCAGGTCTGGTTCACCTTCAATTATTTCTCATGTATTTGTTGCAAGACCTTTGCCCATCAGTTGAAATAATATAAGATTATTTGTAATCCCATAGATATTAGTCTGGTTTCTTCTGATTAGATCAAATACCAAAGCAAAGCAAGTTGGATCTGCTAGAGTGAGAAAACAGTGATGGATTTCAGCATTTTTTACAAAGTCCTGAATGTGCAAAAGGTCTTGCTCTTCTGAACAAAATAGAAAGGAAACATCAGGCAGCAGTGTCTTTTTTCAGTGAAATTCCAGACAGTGTGCAAGCTAATGATTCCTATTTATTTTTTTTTCAGGGACCATGCCTCACTCCCTGGACAACATTGCTGTCTTATCATATGTTCTTGCTGTGCTGCCGGTGCTTGGTTTCTGTGCACAATGCAGTGCATAAGCGGAGCTCAGTAACTTGTTTTTTATCCATTTCCCAGTACAGTTTTTCTGCAAACCACATTCAAGACTGCACATTTTGCATGTGTCAGAATTTCTGGGTGGTGTTTTCCATTATTTTGTCTTTGTGTTCCACAAAAGGACTGTATGGTTTCTTACAACAATACTGAAATAATGGCAACTGTTAGATCTGCCGTAGTCAGTGGGCTTCTGCATAAGCATTTCACATAATAACAGCTACAGGAGGGGAAGAAGAAAGAAAAAAATTGGACTAGATTCAGATAATTGTCCAAATAATATCATGTTAAGTTGTTTAGTCATTTAAGAAGAGCAGTTATCCAAACTATTTGCCCTTGTAAATACTCTGTATTAGTCAGCAGATGGTATTCATTGTACATTAACTATACCACCAGTATTACCACAAGTACTTTAAAACACAAAGCATATGGTTCCCTCAAAGAGACACATTATTTCCTCATTTGCAGTTCAGTGTTAATTGTGAACTATTTAGTGATTGAAACAAAGAAGGTAATTTTTCATCCCCATTTACTTTGAGTAACAGATTTAATAGAGTTTACTATTGTGCAAAATGTAAACAAGACCCATGGTGGCAAAAGGGTTTTCAGGCTATACACGCTAATAGGTCATACGTTGGCTTTTGGCAGGAAACTCAACAGCACTGCTGAAACATTTTGGATAAGACTAATTGAGAGGTTCCAACAAAGTGCCAAAAGGGGAGACTATCTCTTTTCTTCCCTCATCATGAGTTCGGAAAGCAAAAAAATTACTTAAAATGGCTTTAAATATAATTTTGCATTTTCATTGTTAATGCAAGACTGAACTGGAATGGTGATGGCATACCCCAACCTCATAAAAGTGCCCATAATCTGCACAGTCTGCCCTTTCAGTATCTCTGGGGAGGAGTCTGGCCCTTCCACACAACCGTGATGCACACACTGTTCCCTGGCATGCCTTGTACCTACACTCATGTCCATCTGTCTAGATGGCATAATGCCTGCTCATAAGGTGTCATGTCAGCTTCAACAGGGCATAAGTGCCAATTAAGGATTGCTTTGCAGCTAGAGCGTAGAATGTGAAAAGTGTCATTTTCCTTCACAGGGGGAATGTCCTAATGGAAAATAAAGATAAAATGAAGGCCATGTGCTTCAGTCCTTGTGAACACAGTTACTAATATTATTTGAAGACATGAAAGGCAAAATTTGCACCACAGGAGATTTGCAAAAGGCCCATCTATATTCAGTGATTTCATGAATGAATCTATGATATTTTATAGTTTTGTTTTTCAAAGATGTCTATGAATACAAAAATAATTTTGAAATAATAATTTAATATGCTAATGCAAACCATTAAGCACACACGCAAGTGTGTGTATATATATATATACACAATTTATTTCCCTTTTTCCCAAGTCCCACTATTTCATTATACAAATTCTAGTTTTAAATAGTCATAAGCAACTCCATCTTCTTCATCATGTAAATTCTGCAGACTTGTACATGCTTCCAACACATCTGCCAAATTCTGCTGTCATGGAAATGGTTAAACTTGAATAAGCAATACTGGAATGTATTCATTTAAAGTAGGAGAATATGTATTCAAACAGCTTTCCCCCATAGTTTTTCTTCTTCTAATTACTGTACGTGAGCTTCCTTAGACAGAATTATAAGTGCACCTGCTTAACAGGGGATAAACTCGGCTACTATTTCATTGAACAGATCCCACATTGAAGTTTGAAGTACAATAGGATTTAGTTATCACATGCTGTAATCCACTATTAGGCAGCTCAGTGTAAAAATGACGAAGAACTGTCCTAAATGGTAGTATGCTATTAAATGTGCCAGTAACCTATATCCACAGAGATATCATTACAATATCTAGATGCCAAACACCCTGTGTTCTGGCATGATGCTCTTAGTATGCATGGGAGCCAGTTGGCTGTGTATTTGGGAGTCAAGCTTGAAGGGCTTGGATGGTACAGAGGTGGATACTTTACTTTCATAACATTTTTTTCTCATTGTTAAAAGACCATGGTATTGCATAGGAGGGCTCCCTCCTGCCCACCTTTCTCCACCTGGTAACTAAAGAATTAGGTGAAGAAGCTCATGTGAGCACAGAGGAGCACACTTGAGGATTGCTATATTAATAATATTCTCACAGGGAGAACTTTTTCTCTGCTAAAATTAATATTTGGCATCTGGGCAAAAGTGTCTCCAAATAACTTGCTGGGTTTTTTTATAAAGTAGTAGTTCTTTAAGAGATATATTGGTTAATAGCTATATGCTTGTCCTGTTTTTCCAAAGAATTTTGCCAATATCATAATAAGATTTTAATTTGTAATTGCAGAAAATGTTTTCTATATCAAGGGAAAACCAGAAAATTTCAACAGGTGTTTGTCGAAAAGCGACTTAACTGGTAGGAGGGAATCTCAGAGCTTTTAGCATGATGTGCTATTTTTCCAAACTGAAATGGGAAAATTTTTAGTTGTGTATACATGACATCTAGGATATATGTACCCCACGGTACTGACATCCACAGCTTCTCTTCAGGTGAGGAGATACGGAATATTTCAGGTCACTGACTCAAACGTATTTCATGCCTGTTCAGTGAGGCATGAAAACTCAGTAAGTGTGATCACTGGTTGTTGATATCCCCTGCCATAAACAATAATTACAGCGGTGGTTACTGTAACCAGCTGGAAAATGTCATCCAAGGTAGGGGGAAGCATGTCCTTCCAGGGTAATACCACTGTGGGTTTATTTATGCAAGATTCTTTGTTCCAGCCTGAGCCTAAAGATCTATGCTAAGCCTTTCTTTATTAACATTTTACATTTGAAATGATTATCTCTGTAAGTCTATTCCTCCCACACAGGGCATAAGGTGAGATGTGTCTTTATGGTCTGTAATTATTGGGGATAGGAAACTGAGCAAATAAAGTCAGAAGCATCAATGACTGTCAGTTGAGACAGGGAATTTTTGTCTCCTGAATCAGTTTTAGGCTCTGCAGGTTCCAAGAACATAAGTTATGGCAGAAAGAGAAAAGGGCCATCTGGTCCAATTTGTCTGCCTGTTCGTGCTGTTCTGAATCCCAGCTCTTAGTTTATTCTCCAAATTCTCTATTTTCCTTTCCTTCCAGAGGTACCATTTGATATTTATCATAGACTGCACAACCATTTGCTTTCATCATTTTCCTAGGTGATTTTGAAACTGTATATGTGACCTCAGTGCCACATTCTCCTCTACTGTGTTCCACCTGTGTTCGGCTTTTTGTTCCTATTTTTTACTTAACATTCTGCAGTGCTTTCAGCATATTACTGGTGCAAACTGCTTTAATACACATTATTGCTCGGTCTGTCCTGAGTTTTTGCAAGTTTCTGTGACATGATCTTTCAGCCTGATCTATTTTCTGCAGCTATAACTGAAAGGCCTTTGTTGGAAGAGTACATTTTATTTGGTAATATTATTTTTATTCTAGCTCACTGTTATATTACGAAGATCAGTACTGTGACTTAAATTCAGAAAGACCACTGTTGAAATGGAACGATGAATATCTCAATATTACTAGATAACTGTATTTACAACTACGTGGTCTCCACACCACTCACATTCCTCTCATTAACTTGATACAAAATCCATTATTTCAGAATCTCCAGATGCAAACGTGGCCCTAGGACTATGATAGAAATGTCTAAACTTCTGAACTTCTGAACCTTTGAATTTTTGAAGCAGCCAGATGCCATGAAGACATCTTTGAAGGCAATCAGCCTGCAAAAGCTGAGTGTTATGGAAAACTTCCCATCAATACGAATTGAAGGTAAGATGATGGATGATTCATATATTTTGAAATCAATGTTGCCTACATGGGGCTCAGGTGCTGTGTATGAAAAATCTCAGAGTGCTGAATTTCTGAGGTGAGAGCCTATCTGTGCTGATGCTTTGCTTCTACCCCTTCTTTGCAGGTTCTCATCTTAAAAGGTTACTTAAAAATCAGACTTCAGTGGAAAAGTCAAGTAGCGGGAGTGGCAGTGGTGCCATTCTGGATATTGGGCTGGAAGATCAGCCGCCATCAGAAAAGCAATCATAACTCAGGTTAGATGGGACTAATTTATAAAATTTACTAGGAAGAATGACTATCTTACTTTTGCTGGTGTTGAGCAAGACTGATGATGTCTGGACATTTAACCAAGAGAAGAGTAAGGGGCATCAGCAACATTTCAAATTAATCTGAACTGAGTTTTAAATGGGTAGCTTTTTTCTGTACCTTTATGCTTACTCAATTTTTGGAGAACAAGGAATTCGTTACACGGTGGATGAAACACTGACCAGCTTGGTAAGTAAGACATTATGTAGAGACCCAGAACAACAGGCTTCATTCCAGCTCCACCAGCTACAGAGTGACTCAGCAAGTCTCTTTCCTCCTCTATACCTCAGTTTTCAATCTGAGAAAAGAGAACGTATACGATCTTTTCTGTTGCTGTTGTCGTCTTTTTTTCTCCCTGATACGTGACAACCTTAAAAGTAGTGTCCTGACTTCAAGGTGCTGTTTAAGAGTTGTCAGGATTTTGTCTTACCTAAGGGAAGACATCCACAGCATTTCTTAATAAAATCCTCACATGAATTGCTCTGGTTTTAGATTGTTAAGAACAGAGAGTGAGAGCCATGTCACATGCGTTTAAGGTAATTAACTGACTGCAGTGTACGAAAAGTACTGCAGGTGGCGAGCCCGGATGAAGTTTATGCAGCAGGGATTCCTCTTCCCTCAAGCTCTGCATCTTGTTTCATTGGTTTGAAAAAGGTTGTTCTGCATCCAATCAGTTTTCTCTGCAATAAAGTGTAATAAAGATGGAAATCATTCCCTTGAGTCACAGATATACAGGACAAAAGAAAAGAAAAAAAATTTGCTCTGGTTTGATTTATTTCTTTGGTAGTAGTCTTTTACATCTGAAATTTCTTCATGGAAAAGCAAAATAATGCTGTAAAAATTATGGTTTTAAAAAGAAGAAAACACAAACAGTTTCACCCCTTCTTGTGGCAACGTTCAACTCACTGAACTTTTTCTGTAAGAAGTGGCCAACAACATCGACATCAGAATCAAATACAATGATTTAATTCATAACAAAAAGAGTAAGTAGGGTGCAATTTGTTACTTAGATACTTCTGTAAAGCATATTGAGAAAGGTGAAGTTATTGTTTCAGTGAAAATTCACCATGACAATAATCCAATTACTGATGCCTGTGATCTGCTATAAAAGAAAAATGCTCTTGATGGCAGCAGAATTCTAATCATAGGCATATAATCCATGTCAGTACTTCAATTAAGTGTTTTGTACCACGTCCCATGTGTGGGAAGCTGAACAAGCTTCTGCAAGCTACGTGTTGGCTGTGAGAGCTCTTGTGCTGTTTTTTCTTATTTTTTTTTTTTAAAAATTTATTTATTTATTTATTTATTTGCTTATTTATTAAAAAACCCCACTGAAACCCCACTGAGAAATAAAAAGTGATAGTAACTGAGATGGATGAAGACACATCAAAATCCTGTTACTCTGATGAAGCTGAAAAGGCTTGTATTGAAACTGGTGGTTTTTTTTTTTTTGTTTTGTCATGTCACTTCTCTCATAAAAAAATTTCTTACAAACAGCCTCAGTGAACTTGAACGATTCATGATCAAACATTTATTTTTGCTTTTTCTTTAGGTGGGAAAAGTAGGTAGAAGAAGAATAAGCTTCACATGAGTTCCCCTCTGCAGGAAGACATCTTCCTTTTTTTTTTTTTCATGCATATTTTCAGTTTTCTGCTGTGGAATCATAAGGTAATTCCAAATGAAATTCATGTTAGTGATGTGGAAAACACTGTGTAAATAAGTAAAGTCAGATACAGATATTGAAGAAGCCAGATCCAGTATGAAACCAAAATATTATTAACACTTTCAGAAACATTTCTCAGAAAAAAAATCTGTAAGAATACAGATGAGTTAGGGTATGTTGGTTCAGTCTAAAGCTGTCTCTGGACAGAAGAAAGGTTTATACAGACAGTAGGTGTTTAGGACTAAAACTGAAGAGAGAAGTCAATGGGAATTTAAAATTAAATTTTTTCAGAAGCACGTAACTGACTCCTCAATCTCAAGCATCCTGCAGTTTCTAATTTATTGCTCCCTATAATACACCACTATGAGGCTGGAAAATTCTAACTCTGCTTTACGAATAAGTAATTGAAACCAAGCACCTGGAAAGTCTTGGTTTCATCAACTGGTGGCAGAGAAGGATAATAATAGTCGAGAATGGTCTTGCAGAGGAGAAAAAATTATATATTTCAAATAGTATTTTCAGTAAACTGGAAAAAGACCTTGGAGTAAATAACTAATAGATAACTATAGTCTGAAAAATTAAAACTGACTGGGCCTAGTCAAGGCTGAATGTACCAAACATATTCTAGACCATGCTTTTTCGAGGGGCACAAACATCCTAGTGTAATTGTAATTCAAACCCTGTCTGTCTGAAGCCAAAGTATATGCATGGCTTGTGTACACAGAACAGTGTCCCTGGTAGTTTTGAGAAGGCTTGTGCATGAAAAGAGAGCTAGCAGAAGGGCTATGGAAACTCAGAATGGAGTCTGAGAGTGGATAGTTGGTGCACAGGTGTCCCTTCACAGGACAACAGTATCCTCTCTTGGAAAATGTAAGCTACAGAGGACTTTATGCACAGAGAGGGGCAGAAATCATTGAAAAGCATTAACAGCAAAAAAAATTTGTATCTGCAGTAGATTATAGCGGGACTGCCTTGATTGAAGGCCTCAGCATGAGTAAAGTGAGGAAAATCTGATATTTACCAGGTATGATCAGAGAAAGTTACATGCACATACCAACATTTAGCACTTTGAGGCCATTTGTGTGTGTGTATGAACATGTGTTTACTTACAGACCATTGTAAAACAGCTATTTTCATACTATCTTGTCATTGTTCCTAGAAAAACATTAATATCTGCAAAGCTCAAAGAAACTGAATGCCACATTACTGAACATTATTTTCCAAGATTCTGGCCCAACATGGTTCTAGAGAAGACAATGGCATAGATGGTTCTATTAATCAACAGCTGTCAATAATTTTATTTTTTTTAAAAGAGAGGGAACATTCAGTAAATAGCAGTACAATCTCATTGGCCCTTATGTGCTTGTCCAATACAGCCATTTTACTCCTTGTCTCCTAGACGCCACAGAAAAGTTATACCAGCCAAGAATGCCACTCATTAAGCTACTCTTGCTTGAGACTTCCTGTTTCTGCAACAGAACATTGCTAGACATTGCTTCCTCAATGATGAGGACTCACCTACAAAAGTAGTCCTGCAAAAGTCAGTTTATCTATGATGTTCCCTTCAGTAGTTCTGAGCAAAATTTCAGACCCATGAATCTGCTCAGTATTTCAACAAGCTCAGATGTGACTGGTGAATATTCTTCAGATCTGTCACTGTGATGCTCCTTCCTCCAGGCTAATCAGGACAATTCCATAAACTTCCATTTTGATGTCTCACTTATTCCAAGGTCTTTCTCCAGCTTACTGAAAACATCATCTGAATATGAACATGAAACCATTGATGATTTAGTGTTTTTTGAATATCCCTAGTAACTATGGGCAAGACTTCTTGAGTTCTTCTATTTTAGAAAAGTTCAGGGTTAAGCATGCTATGGGTATGTTGTACACAGTTAAGAGTCCCATGGCAGCACCATGCTTCTATCTTGCCCTCATATCTGGTAGCCAGTGAGAACAGGCACTGGGATTCCAAGTGTGCCCTAATTAATAACAAACACTAGTGGTTAATCAGCAACATCCAAGTGATACTCCTTGTGTAGTGGATAGTTATATGGATGTGCCCCCTGCCCATCCCCCCCACCTCCCCTTTTTTTTTTTTTAAATGCATTGCAGTAAATTCCCTCAGGACTGTCCAAAATACAAACATGTAATAGCAAGTAAGCTTTCCTGAAAAGTCAGGAGAAGAATACCTGTGTAGGTATAGTACAGACTCAAGTATGAATTAGGAATTCACTAGCTCTGCTACTGTCTGGCAATCTGACATTTAAACTATGGACAGACATGTTGTCTTGGGTCTAGTTTGTGTTCTTGACTCTGACATGGTATATGATTAATTCAGCTGGGCTCCCAAGTCACCACAAACGGAGCTTGGTCAAACCACTGGCCCTTGCAAAACTTGCTTATTTGAAACAAGATATTTTATGGAGAGCTAAAATATCAGTTGGGAATTGCAGGGAAGGGAGTATTGGATAGATCATGTTTCTACCTTTCCTGGGGCTGCCCCACATGCCATCATCTCTCCCATCAGCACTGGAAATCCAGGATTTCCAAGATTCTGAAACAGGCAATGGCCTATTGCAATTTGTCTATTCCTTGTGGCCAATTACATATCCATGCTGTCAGACAAGAGGGCAGCAGCACTCTTTGTCAAAGGGGAAAAAATATACATCTGGGCTGTGGTGGAGGCCATACTTCCTTCAGCCAGCAAAACAGTTTAGAGGACATATTTCTATACCTGTATATAGCTGTCCCTTCTTCAAGCAAAATCAGTTTGTGTATAGTTTTTCCAGAAATATCATGTCCGTTTTCCTGGGCAAACAGATTTTGTTTTCATTTCTGTCTCTTGGCTAATCTTATTTAAAGTGCTTTTTTTCCCCCTCCAAACTGACATATGCAGTTATTCAAATTCCCCACATAATATGATTTCCTTTCATGCTGAAGCAGGATTAAAAATGACTGTGTAGATAGGCTTTTCTGTCCCACGCCCACATGGGAATATTCAAACGAGATTAGCAATCTCTTCCTACTCCCACCTTACCCAGGGTTTTCCTCATCTGAACTGCTGGTGTGATCAAAATATGCTGTACCCACATGCTCTTTTTTTTTCTTCTCTTTATTTATTGATATCACAGCTCACTTCTTGACTGAGTTTCTAAATTTTCACAGAATAATAAAAGACCTTAACAATATATTGTACAAGGAGTCAGGCATTTTATCATCAAAGTATGTCTAGTCAACCAAATCCTCTGACTTCTATCTGGTTTTAACTAAGGCATGAACAAATACCTCTTAAACACTCCTGTGTTTCATTTATCTCTCCTAGGTCAGCAGTCTTAATGGTGTTGTGTGCCCTCACAATTAATTGCACTGCACTGCTGAAAATCTAAGATGCCTAGAGGGGTGTCATCGGGTGAATGCAATTGGTGTCCTTGTGAGTGCTGGTTGCTAAACTGCCAGAGGAGGGTCAGGAGAGGCTATGGCTCTGTGTGTCTCTACCCTGGCTGAGCTGATATGGAGCTTTGTGGGAGACCTACTTTCTTAGAGAGACAAGCTGCAATATCCTGTGTCTTGAAAACTCTTGTGTCATCCAGAGGTCTTAGCAAGACTAAGGTATGACCTACTTTCTCTGTCTGGGACAGAAAGTCTTTTGAGCGTTCTTTTGGGTTTTATAACCCAGATCACACCCTGAATGTAACCCTTATGCTTGAGTGAGGGTAGAGAATAGGAGCTGCCACGTAACTCTGATTTTTCAGTTACAATGCTATGACAGTCTGACCCCTTATTGCAGTCCTGAAGACTAATGCACAAGTTCCTCTGGCCTTCTACCCCACGGAGTAGAACTTCCTGCAAGTGGCTTTACAGTTACCAGCATTGCTCTACTCCTAACTGCTCACATAACAGCTGTCCAAAAGCTGACATTTCTGCCAGACATAAAGCTATTTACTGTCTCCCCAGGCTTGTATGAGAAAGCTTTAACTTTTTTCTTTCTTTAAACTTTGAACAGCCAACTTCTGGTTGTAGTGTTTCTTTCCTCTTCTTTCTCTGACACCCTACTCCTTCTAACTCTATTTCTATCCACACACTGTGTATCCTTCTCTAACAAACTGTAGCTTCTCATGTAAATCCTTCCCAATAACTCACTCTTTCCAGGAGGCATGTGTTATTTTAAGAATTGTTCAGTGTCACCTTATGGATTCCTCTCATGCTTGCAACATAGATCTACAGTTTTAACTTTCACTGGGAAAACACAGTGTCTGCTTTGCAGATGGAGGGGCAAGGGGTTGTGGAGAATGAGGCTGGTACTGACTCTGGATTTTATATTATGTGTGCAATATAGGTGCCTGAGTGAGTCACAAAGGTGTCTTTGTAGACAGTAGACGAAATACTCATTTAGAGGGCACAATCCACATAGCACATTTTAGAAGTTGTGGATTTTTTTATCATTTTATGATAGGAAAACAATACTCTCTAAGTCTTATTCATATCCATTGACAGTGACTGGAATCTCTGGTGTCATTATTGGAGGCTGTTTTCAAATATAATGCACTTTCACAGCAAGGGAGTCAGCCTGTCTGCCAGCACTAACACCTGAAGAAGCAGGTATGGTAGGCAATTTTCACTGAGACTTTGACATATACAAAAGAACCCTTCAGAGGTGAAAACTCTGAGAGGTATTGCCAGAGATTAATTATTTTGTAGCAGTCTAGTATTTTTTTGAGTAGACTGCATAAAAAATGTGTTTAAGAAATGCTCTGTGAATATTGGTTCTAAGTATTATGTGATTTTCAGGAGGTTAAAGTTGGAAACAAGATCAGCGATGGTGAGAATCTGGATAATATCAAAATGGATGGAAAGGCTTTATTAGACTTAGCATTAGTTTTTGGAGATCAAAGCAGTTCATTGTGGAGTCCTTTAGCCCACAGAGGAGAGATCTGATCCTGGGTGAGTGGTTATGTACACCACGACTGGGAACTATAAATATACTTTGTTCACAGCTAATCAGTTCAGAGATGTGTGTGGTACAAAGGTTTGGTCCAATTAACACAGTCTGTTGACTTTCTATATAGAGGATTTAGCAAGGACTGTGATTAAGCTCACAAATACATGCCAATCGAAAGCTTTCTCTGCCTCAAAAGAAAAAAGTCACAAGTGAACTTTGTTAATGGAGGAGGACAAATATTTAAAAACAAGATCTACCATGCCTATTGAGATGTGTACATGAGAAACAGGAACATTAGAGTTAGTTGCTGTCACACCCAAATAACATTTTAAATTACCCTGCGTACAGATGCATTATTTGTTTTGCAATACATTTTGTATATTTCTGTTGCTGTATACAAATAAAACAAAAATTTGTGTGTTTACTCCTAAGGAACACATTATAATGTCTATACCAGGAAGAGGATGAAGATGCATATCCATCACTTTAATTTAGAATATTAGTAAAGAATCATGCAAATAGTTCTGGAGTAATCAACTCTATGCATCTAAGAGTCCTTCAGTTATAAATAGAAGTCTAATATTATATGGAACCTGCTATATTTCTAAGCCATGTGAAAGACTGTTATGAAAATCTGTCATTTCACAGGATACAGAGATGCACTTGCACTTTCAACCCATGACATCAAGGATGTTATGTGTCTGTTTCTGTCTCATGGGGATAGAAGGTCACAGGAGTTTCATAGCTAAAGCAGTACTTCTGTTTCCAGAAACTTTGGAGCAAAGTAGCGTTGAGACTGTGGGAGCAGTGTTGGGTAAGAGGAGTCAGAGTTGTAGACCCATAAAAATTGAAGAAGCTTGGTGGCTTTTATGAAGTGACTCTATGTAACCTCCCTTCCAGAACCTGACAAAATGCATAGTCCAAATTTGCAGGGAGGTGATAGATGAAGCAGAAAGGGGAGGGTAGAAGCATCTTTCCATGGGATGAACACTGCCATCCTAATCTCTACTGCAGACTCAGAAATAGTAAAAAATTGACCCTGGGGTTTCTAGAGGATGCCAAAGGATATTCACTTTGGGGAAAGTCAGTTTATGAGAATGATTACTCCTGAAAGATCAGCAGTGTTGTCTAACCCTATTTCAAGTACGCATTCATCCTAAAATTAATGATGTGTAGTATTTGTCAGGTACCCTAATGATACAGCTCATGGTGTAGTTCTACACTAATCAATTTTTCATATAAATTCTTAATTATGTCAAAGAAAGCAGAAGTTCTTGGATATCTGTTTCTGTTTGCAAATGTATTTGATCTCTCATTCTCTTATCATTTGCGGACAACATGCTGGGGAGGAAATATTTAGATGATTTTTAGATATGCTTGAGAAAACTTTTCATTTTACATGTGAAAGGGCTTAAGTACACAGTCATTATTTTTTTCTGATCATATAAGCTTTACTTCTGTTTTAAGGACAAAGATAAATTTTTCCTGAAAACCATAGGTCCCTTAGTGACTGTGGAGACAGGCTATTGATCAGACATAATGTGTACTTAACAATTCATGTACCTAAGAATATTCCTGACATTTCTTAAAGAAATCTCTTTGCTAATGTAAATGTTCTCACAATGACAATTAATGCATGGGAAATATATCAGCAAAACTTAATCTGTTTACTCTATGTAATTTGTTTGTTAATGAACTGTGTATGAACGGAGCACAATTTCAACATACACATTTTCATTATTCAGATTTATTTGTTGAAATGTGTTGTTGACAGGGTTTGCTGCTTTTTTGTGATTAAGTCATTAAACAAATTTGTTACTCACTATTTTTAAAATATGTTGTTCAGCTCCATCACAAAAAGCACAGTCTGACTGTTCCTTAAATTTTTGAGCACCATACGTAAGCTCAAGATCTCCATGGAGATACTTCAGTGAGGAAAAATGAAGTAATTCACAAAATTACCCTGCAATATATTTTTTTAAAAAAATTTATTATTATTGGCATGCCTATTTGCTAAAAGGTGCTTTAAAAAAATCTTATATGTCATTGCACAGTCATGGTGAGTTTGCTTAAAATTCTGGAAGCAATTTAATGGAGAAATTTTGCAGTGAACACTCCAAAAGCATTCATAAATATTAAGAGGAGTCAGAATGGTTTGACAACTTCAGTTACATGTGATGGCATTCCAAGTATCAGGTTGTTGTTGCTGAGGAAGAAGAAAGTATGCGTTACACTGGAAACTTTTCTCTGGAGTTTTATGACTCTAAGAAGAGATCCAGAAGGTTATCTATCTGTTAAAATAGAAAATGCAAATCCTTATGAATTGATCATCCCACTAGCTATTTTATGAAAAATGACTCAGTGTTCATTTTCAAACTTGAGGCTTTAGTTCATGAAGCATAAAGTTACCCTTTAAAATTAATTGATTAATTAATTAATTAGAAAATAAATAAAAGTTTATGAAGATTTGTTGTTTCAATCTTGGTATCAAATCCCAAGGAGTTAATCCTTGTTTTCGTCCAACAAACTGTAGTTACAAATAATTCAGTCTATCATCTTTTCCCCTCATATGCTATGTCAGAATGTATTTTGCGTCATAACAGAGTAGTATGTATTATTTATCATAAATTTTAAAGAATAATATGTTTTTACTGCAATGATAAAAAATGAGATGATAGAATCATGAGTAGTTTAGATTGAACGGGGAGCCAACTCCCTACCTAAAATCTGAATTTTCAGTACATCCAAGAATGTAGTTCCGTCACCTCTCTGGGTACCTGCTCCAGTATTCCACCACTCTTACTATGAAGACCTTTCTCTTTTTCCTCTTACTAAATTTCCACTTGTTGCAATTTGTGTTCATTGTCTCTTGTCCTTTTGCTGTGCACTTTCCAAGTGCTTGGCTTTATATTCTTTACACCTGCCCTTTACTTTCTCCCTTACTCTACTCTCTTCCACTGTGAACAAACCCCGTTCTCTCACCTTTCCTTGTAAGCCATGTACTCCAAATCCCTGTCCAGTGGACTGCCACTGGACCCACTCCTATGTGCTCTTAAACTGGGGAGCCCAGCACTCCAGATGTGTCTCATCAGAGCTGAGAAGAGGGGAATGTCACCTTCCTACACCCACAGCCCAGTATGTGGTTTGCTTTCTTCGTTACCCGGGAACATTGCTGACTCCCATTCAGCTTGATATTCACTGGAACACCCAAACATTTTTCTGCAAACCTACTTTCCATCCAGTCACCCATCAGTCTCTAAGAGTTCTTGGGTTACTCCTCTGAAGTACAGGACTTTTGACATTTCCCATGGTTGAGTTCCTGTCAATGCATTTTTCCATACTACCAAGGTCTTTCTGAGCAGCAGCCCTGCTGTTGGTTTGGTATCAGCCACACTCCCCCAGTTTGATATCATCCATAAACTTTCTCGGGATGCATTGCATCTCATCATTCAGATCATTAATAAAACCAAAAACCAGTGTTGGTCTCAGTATGATTCCCCCTCATGAGTGTTACTGGAAATTGGCCACTGCTTGGCCATTGTACTACTGATTACAGCTTTTTCAGCTTGGCAGCCTGGGTAATTTTCTACCCACCATACTGTCCATCTATCAAAGATGTATTTCACCAGTTTGGCAATAGGACCCTATTGGAATTTGTACTGAAAGCACTGCAAAATTTAAGGTAAATGAGCTCTGCAGTGGTCCCCTTGTTCATAAAGCCAGTCATTTATTTGTAGAAAACAATGACATCATCACAGATGGAAAATCCCTGCTGGCTGTTTTCAGCCACAGCCTTATTTCTGTCTTCGGTCATTTGGTCTCTGGCCCCATTAAACAGGGGCTGCATACTTTCTGTCTTAATTCTGTTGGTGCTGTATGCCCCTGCTGCTGCCTGCTAAAGGAGAGATCACTCAAGCGCACATACACCATCTTGGGAATCCCACACTCCTCACCTGAGTCCTTCCTACTAGGACAGAAGTTCCTTCACAGTGGTTGACTCCAGTGAGCTGATGAGTGCCCATTCTGACTCCTTTCACACACACACATTCTCACTCTTGAGTGCTTCTCCCCAGGTTCAGCCTTGGTTTCCTCTAGCAGAGTTTGATATATCTAATCACATATATAAAAAAAAAATTCAAAAAATACTCAGCTGCTATGGATAAAAGGAAAAAACCCAAACCAGCCTGAGCTGGGTGCCTCAACAGAGGGACCCTGAAAAACAGGAATTCCTGGGCATTTATTCCCTGTAATCCATGCATCTGCCCCTCACAGGCCCCATGTTTTTACCTTTTGTACACTAACTTTACAATTCCTCTAGACCTTTGTTCCATGCAATTTTATGTGTTCTTAATTGAGTGGCACAAAATATTACTTCCTCAGACTAAGGGTATAAAGTTTAAGACTACTGATCTTTGTCTCCAATGAAAAAGCTACTTTAGGAATATTATTTAAAATATTATAATTTATTAGTTCAGAAGAAGTCTAGATTACATTGGATGACATAAGTTAACATTATGTAGTGTAGTCTGATGTACTTATGCATAAGTATAGTATTTTAATAGGTGTTCTTAAAATCTGTTTGAAAAACAAGTAAGTCAGAAGGGTGTTCAGAAGTCTAACATTTTCTAGGGAATTTTAATATCTTCTTTGGAACTGTTCAAAACAATTTTTCTGTCTAGAAGAAAAGCAAGATCTAAATCAAGACAGTGGGGAAAGGTATTATTCTAACCTGTACTAATAGTCTAGTACCAGCTAATTCCCAAATCATCAAATGATAATCACAGCAGGCACAACATAGCATTGAAATGAGAGCTGTTAGTGAGATAGGTGTGATTTTTTGGCCTGATTTCATTTGTTTATATATTTTGCTAATGAATCTTAATTGATTTAGTCAGATGGGTAAATATATTGTTAGATTCCACAATGAATTATGTGGAAAGCACGGTAATGGATAACAAATCATACCTTGTCATCATGATGACTTTGAAGAGTGAAAATATTTACTTCCACTGACATTATAAAGTGCCTAGAATATGGATTTTAAAAGTGCCTGAAAGCTCAGGTACTTTTTGTGGTAAAGAATACCATAAAACCTGACCTCTCCAACAGGAAAACCCACTGTAGATTCCCAAAAGTTGACTACCCACAGACTTACCTTTGCAAAGTAAGTATTTAAACAAAACATTTACTATCTATTTCACCTCCATTATCATACATCTAATGCTTCGCCACCTTAATGGATGTGCCCTCACAACAGCAGCCGGCAGAAAAGACTCTGTTTTATCCCACAGCCAGCAGAGAAACCCCAGAATTGGCAGCCCACCGAGGTCATTCAGCCTTTCAGCAGCATGACTCAGCCTCCGTGGTTGAAATGCCACTGACAGCTGAGTGAGGCAGTTTCGTGCTAGCTCAGACGTCTCCTTGCTCTCATGCTGCGACCTCTGTGTCTGTAGCAGGAAGGTGAGTAGTCTGAGAGGATGCACATTTTTGACAGAGGGAGTGCATGTAAGCATTGCAAGGTGCACAAAAATGGCTGCATCTCTTCTCTGGCTGTTTTATACAACCTTATTTTCAATGTGAGAAATCACACAATTGCTTTTCCTTTCCTTTTTCTGTTGCTATTTAGATTTTGTGCACTCTTTTCTATAGCAGCTTCCCAAAGTTAATACCTCAATTATAACTGGGAATTAAAGAGACAAACGGTAGAATGAACATCTCACAGATATTGTCCAATCATTCTCCCTGTGTACTGAAATGCCTTACCTATGTTCCCTAAGTTTTCTTTACTTAGAGTTGCAAACACAGGGCAGGGGAGGGAAATGTTATTCTACCTATACAATAGACAATGAAGGGGGGATTGCTCCCACTAGCAAAGACAGTTAAAAAATGGACTTTTTACAATATTGGCAGACTAAAGACAGAACAAATATGCTGACACTGCTGCTGATGCAGAGTGTATAATGGACTGGAAAGGACTTTCACAGGTGTGTTAGAGGACAGGAACCCATGGACTGACAAGACAGTTTGGACATTAAATGCTGCCCTGGTTCTCCTTTCACACTAACCAAAATACATCTGCATATCATATCTGGTAATGTTCTAATGAACTTACTGATTTCCTTTTTGTAACCCACCAAAATGATAATTTACAGAATGACGCACTGGGGTTTGTTGTGTGTGGTGTTTTTTGTTTGGGTGTTTTTTATTTTTAATTTTACTGGCATAGGTTAGCTCAGTTTTTCCTTAGAGCAGTTATAGCATTGTGAAGGTTTAACACTACTGACCCACAGGTAAGTCTTCAAATGAGGAGATCGATGCCATTGCATGAATGTCTAAATTTAGTGATCTGATGATTTGACTTCCTGTAAATGACTGAGTGAACCAAATACATGTAATACTGCAGTTTTATATTACTTCAGTTTTGGAAAGAGGATGAAATTTCTATTTCCCTAATATAATATGTTTTCTTATAAAGCTGTTGTTTTCCTTAAGGCTGGTAGCTTGGTTTGGTTTGCAGATATGGACTAAAACACAAACAATACAGATAAAACCCCCTTTGTTTTATTGTCTTTAAGTTTAACATTTCCTTCCCTGCTGAAAAAATTAGACCGTAGCTACCTATAGAGACCATTGTGCTGGCAAACTTTCGATTTACAGTTCTTGAAGAAAACTTGATGAAGGCATACCTGTGGGAGAAAATGATGCATTAAAGTTTTAAACTCTGCTTTTTCCTGCCATTCAAGCTTCATTTGTCAGTTGAGTTTGTATATGCTTTGTGTGTTTCTCATTAGTGAAAAAAGAACAGGAAAGGTTTGCAGTGAAATATCTGCCATAGTTCAGAGGTATTTGTATTACTTAGTTTAAAAACTATTATTTTTTTATTTCTCCAAGCAGTCCTGAGATGCACTGAAGCAGGCAAGAAAACGATGATTCTGATCAGATCTGATCTCCTCCTGCCTCCCTGTGCACACTTCCTGTGGCTCTGTTTTAATAAGATTTGCTGAGAACTTGAGAGAGCAGACCTAGTTTCTCTTGTGCACTACAATCAAGGTTAATAAATGTGGGAAAACAGTATCTAAATAAAAGTTTGGTCTTTTTTAAATTTCATGTACTTCAGCTTTTTTCCTCTTTGAATTATTGATTTCCCAATCTCAGATTCTATGCAGTGGGGAATGACTTACACATTCATAATATTCATAAAGGCAATACTGAAAACCTTTGTATCCCATGTGACTCTTTCCTGAAATTATTACTCATCAATATGAATTAGTCATCAGAGGTGACAAAACAGAATGCTCTTCTAGGAAGATCTGTAAAAGGGTAAGGCATTGTTTAAAGATGAAAAATAAGAACATCTGGTTCAAATGAAAGGCAGAAACTTGTCAAATATTCCTCTTATAAACTGCATATAGGTGAATAGTAAGTGTCTTTCAGCCATTTTTCTTCCCTGACTTCCCTGTAGCCCATTTTCCCCAGCTGCACAGGCTGCTGATAAAGTTGATGAATTAACTTCATGAAGCCCAGGAACTGGCTTTATCTTGTTCCTGGTTCACACTGACTCAGTGACACAGTCTTCAGTTCACAATAAACAACCTGCCTACATCCTTGGCTGCTTTTGGCTTTTATAACCTCTGTATGTAACTACTAGTCTGCATCAGTGAGGCTGAAGTTGGTATTGGTAAGCTGACCATATCACCACAGATACCCTCACCTTTTTAGCTTGCTAGCATTTTCTCATTCTGCTTCTTTAGCTTTTCCATTTTTCATCCATTCTGTTGTCTCCTGTACGTCTTTGATTCAGCAACTCCATTACACTACTAGATGTTTTGGCTACCAGCATGAGAAAAAACAGATTATTTTCTCTCTTTCTCAATTTTTTTTTTTTTTTTTTTTTTTTTTTAGGTAAAGCTATTGTGGCTTAAATAACATTACAATATTGACTGAACTGCTTTGCTGACAGGGTCTTATGTTTCTTTCTTTGGTTACAGCTTCATTTATCTCGTTTTCTTTTCTATTTGCAAAATGCTATTGCTAGCTGACATTTACTGACTTCAGTGTGAGTTTTGGGAAGAACCATCTGTAAGGAATTGAAAAGGATGAGAGAAAAAGAGAAAAAAGAAAAAAAACATTAGAAAAGGAAGATAACAGCAGGTAAACCTCTGTGTGAACATACACCTATGATACAGCAAACTCTCTAACATTTTACTCCACAAAAGGGAGGTTCCCAAATTGTGACAGTCTACTGTAAGACACTGCTTTCTCAACATACTCTCATGGTACAACAATGCCTGAGCTGTGTCTGGTTTCAGACAGCTGAAGTTATGTCCTGGGAGACTAATAATTCTAGGATGTCCTGCTGCCCTGTTTTAGAAATTCTCCACATGTAAGTGGACCATATAAATTTCATTTTTTCCCTCAAAATTTCCTTCTTCCTATGCCTTCCTTCTTTATTCTCTCTCTCTCCCCCTCCTCCCTCCTTTTGTTTTTCTTTTCTTTTTGCCTGCCTCTCTCCCAAAACACACTTGTAATTTATTGAGGACATATTCTTGTTTCTCAGACTGAAAGACTGTGTCACTTCCTTTGTCAGTTTAGGTACCATTTCTTCTACTCGATTTACTAATGAATAGCTCTGTCATTTAATGAAGGGAAATACTGTCTCCCCAGCTCCCAATCCCTGCTTTCCTCAACCCATTTTGGAGGTTCAGTATACACCATTCTGCATGAAAGGTCCTTGTCCGCTGAGCTGTGCATTGTCATTCTGCAGATTGCCTGAATAATTGATGCAAACAATTAAAAAGGCTGAAAGCCTGACAGCTACTTGATGCTGGACATGATGTTATCAAAGGTTTTCAGGTAAACACAAGGTTGGGATGACTGACAGGTGTCAACTTTTCTTCCAGGGATACCATAAAATAAATAGCAGAGAGTTCTGTATAAAGCAGACCACTCCCATCCCCCCCTCACTGCCCCAGCCTTTGAATCTATTCAAAATTCTTAGACTTTATTTGTAGTCTAAATGGATTTCCTGAAGTTTCATCACTCAAAGCTCACTGTAATAGAATGCGCAATCAGACACAACAATTCTTTGTGTAGTTGCACATTATTCTTAGGCAGCCACTTAGCTAAATTTTACTTAATGTTTCTCAGTGAGCCAACATTTAAAAAAGGAAGGGATTTTAAAAAAACAACACAACTATTTGAAAATCTATTAAATCTTATAAGTGTCCCGAGAATGGAGTAGAGATTTATACTCATTTAGATTTAAAACAATTGAAAAGTATCTAAATAACTGTGGATAAAGACTCTAAAAGCAGCATTAACTCTGAGCTCCATGTGGTTTTTCCAGGAAGTGTTTTTAAGCTCAAAATGAAGAAGTAGTTTTAAGATACAGAAAAAGATGAAGTGATTGTTTTGAGGAAATCTTAAATAAAAAGCCATCCTTCTAATTTGATGTCTGTCTTGAAGATATATTTTCCTAAACGTTACTCTTTTAAACACAAAATTAAATTCATGTTCTAGCCACCAAAATCAACCACACAGTGGTCACAAAAATCAGCAATCAAAGGAACCACAAAACTTTTCAAACCACAGAATAAATTTATAATGGGCTGAGTAGTTCTACCTATAAAGTTTTTGAGAAAATCAGCTCAGCTAATGCAAGCCAGGTCATATGTAAGAATATATTAAATCATTTAGACTTTTAAAAATATAGTTTCTTCAAGATAAATCTATGAGGAAAGCAGTACAGGCATGGGTACTTCTGCTTTATTAACTGATGAAAAAGTTTTGGATAAAAGAACTGGCTTATGCCTATATAGCTACTAAGAATGCATACTATGGTTGTATGGAAAACACTCAGTTTGGAGAGATGGTAATTACACATGGGTGAAAAAAAAGCTGTGTTTACAGGAACATATTTAAAATCCTAAGCTGGGTTCACAGTAATACGATACAGGGTTTCACTCAGTTGTCAGGCGTGTGATTGCAGAATTTTTGCATCATAAATTATTCTGGTTTTCACACTGTACTGAAAGATGAACAACATTGCTTTTTACTGGTGATGAAAAGTTGACCTACTTTTAAAGACTAATCTGTGTTATAGTCACATATATTGAAAGAATTCAACTGTAACCTTTTATAATTAAGAATAATGCCTATGCATGAGATCTGGAGTGCTTACAGGACTTTAAAAAATCAATTAATTTCTTATTAGTTGCACTGTAGTGATTAAACCTATTCAACAGAAAACAAAATAAACTGCCAAACTAAGCTTTGTGAAATAAGCCCAATCTGAGTTATTAATTTTATTCCTTTCTGTCTCCGATTTAATTATATTTGATACTATAATCCATTCTCTAAGGTAGAAATGGAGAAAAAGTTTTATTTAATCTTACCTGAAGGTGTAATCAAGATAATGAAATATCTGCAGTAGTGTAAAGCTGGCTAACAACATACACTATACTGAAGTATATGCCACCTAAAAATTTATTTGCTTATATATATATATATATATATATATATATGTATAATACATCACAAGAATGTTAAATTTGTGATCTGAAAAAGGATCAAACTTTCATGGAAGTAGAACTAAAAGATGCCATGCTGGGTTTGATCTTCTAAGTTACAAACCTCAGAGAGACCTTGCCACATAGTCACTTCCAGGAGTTTACCAAAGCTGGATTTAAAACTGTTTAGATTTGCTGTCTACTCAGGTTTTGCTCATACAAAGTTATCACAAATGGGTGGAAAGAGCTGCTTACATGTTCACACATGGGACACTAAGAAATTCTCACACAAGAGTGCACATTTTCACTCCAGTTAGCAGTTCTGTGCTGTAGAACCTTACTGCTCCAGAGGTAGAAAAACTTGCAATTTCAGGTTAGGTGTAAGGACGATGTTTAGACACACATTTCTTTGTAAACCAAAATAACATTTTTTTGGTTTTATGTTTTCTTGGAATTACGTTTATCTTCCTGTTATTTTTATGAAAAAATCACGTCCCCTTGTGCTTCCCTGCTTGGGGACTGCCATTCACTAAGAACTCTTTTCATCGGTTAGTTTCAGTACATTTTTCCTGAGCATCTGTAGCTAGTTGTCCACTGAATTTTAGCTATGGTTTCATAGCTACCTTGTTCAATACCTCCACTAATTACCTATTTTCAATACTTCTCCCTTCATTTTTATGTTAACTAATGGAAAAACTTTTCTGCTTATGACCTAGTATCACAGTCACCATTTACTGATCTGCTTTACTATGAAAACTCAGTGATCCACTCAACTCTCTATACTCTACCAGCCTCCCCAGATTATTACAAAATTTTTGTAATGTTTAAATGCACAATCTTGCATTTTCCAATTGTTTCATCATTTTTTGTCTTGTGTAAGTCCTAAAATCAACAAAGTCTGTCAATATGGTATATTGATCTTGCCTCGTATTGACATTAACTTTCAGTTTCATGTCACCAGGAAATGTCCTAGGCATACTCCTATGTTTTACTTCAAGGCTGTGAATAAAACACTAGGCAAGAATGGTTCCATTAGTGCTCCTGAAAAGAAACTATCCACTTGCAGTAGGATATTTTCTCACTTATGTTGGATTCTTCTTTTTGACAGTCCCTTACCCAGCATACATTTCCTTTAGGAACTTCCATCATTTTCAGATTTTTCAAGAACTTTCTACAAAACGGTCTCAAATGCTTCACTGAAAATCCTCACAGGATGTATCTATCACTTTTCCTTTGCTTAGAAAATTCATTTTTCTCATCACCCTACCTTTTCTCTTTCAAGCACGTGTATTACAATGCAATGGTAATTGCTTGACCTCAGAATAGCAGTAGTTGAGAAATCCTGCCTCTTTCTTTGCAGAGTAGACAGTAAATGAACAATAAGGAAATAACTTTTAATGTAATTATGAAAAAAACCCAACCCACCCACCTGCATACAACACATTTTCTGTGAGTTTATGAACATCTAAAAACCTTTTGTGCCTACATTCATTTACCAGACTGCATAATGGTAAAATTCAATTCAGAGTAGAGTTCCAAATACAGATGGCAAACTGTTTCTACATTAGCCCTGGTAGCACTGCTCATATGATTTGATCAAGGCTGAATCAGGGATTTGAGGTCTATTGTCTTTCTTATTTTCACTGCATGTTCAGACAGCATAGTGAGGAAATGGGTTCATAAAACAGCTTGAGAATGCTTTTAATTTTGACTGTAAGAGCTATTCCATTCAAGTCATTGACTTTGTGGTAGTACTGCTATGGTTGCAATGTACCATTACATATCGCACTTTTTTACATTTATGTGCTGAAATGATCTGGTCATTATTATATGGTCGGAATCAAACCAAACATTTCCAAATTTGCACTGAGATCGTTCTCTTAATTTAAACATTTGTAGGTAGGCAGATAAATAGTTCTGTGGTCTTCTTTTGGGCTTAAAGAAAAGACCATAACTAAGTGCTTTGCTGGCACAAGATATTAATATGTCATAGTTCCAGAAAATTAATAGCACTTGTTCAGCTAATTAAAACCTTCTTATAATGCATATTCTCCCTTTCTCCCAAGTTAGAAAACTTAATATTTGAGGTGAAATTTCAACCGTGTGATTTCATATGTACTGGGGGGTTTGTGTTAAAAGCGTTTGTTGGTGGCTGAGTTTCGAATTTCCAAAGTTTATTTTGAAAAGAGCAACAAAACATATCTAAGAAAGGTATCTAAGAGTTATTTTATGGAGTTACTTAGGATTTTATCCTTATAGTTTAGCATTCAGAATGGTGGAACACAAACAGCAATAAAACAGAAGGTGAGGGTACTATTCCATCGTGCTAGACACAGCATGTCTCTTGATGTCCCTATCTTATTCCAGTCACACAGAAAGCAGGCATTTAAATATGGAATGAAAATGACAAAAATTATCACCTTACCTCCCCTAAAGGAAAAGTATCCAGTATGGACAAAGCGTTTTGTACATCCAGAAATATTTCTGACTGTATGACATGTACTGTGTATCTACCTTCTTCATTCTTTTACAACTTTAAGGAGGCTTTTATTTATATACACACCTAAGTATGTATGCATAAAGAAAAATAACAATTTATATACAGGGGGTGATATTCTTTGAAATTGTTCCTAATATACTTTTACTTAAATGTGATCAGTGTCACATTTACTTTATGTTGCTGTTGCATCATGAAATCAGTAACTTCATCGAATGATTAAAATTTTCTGTCACTGCAAAATGACTTTTCCAGACAGTCACTTTGTGGAATGACTCAAATTTGTAGGCATTTAGTGAAATGACTGGAATAACAAGCACTTTGTTACCCGGTTTGACTGGCCCACTCAGTCATTGCATGAAATGCCTAAATGTTTTGAGTGTTCTATAAAATCATTCATATTAGTGAAATGTAGCATATTATAAAATGTTGCATGTAGGATGTTCTGCTGCAATACTGCTAGAGAAAGTAAAATCTTCCATCATAAAGTTAAGATAGAGTTTACACATTCATCCATGGATGGTCACAAAATTCTTTTATAGCTCTCTGCCTTCAGTAATTTGGAAGAATTTTTCTTTTGTAAATGAAGAACTTCAGCTAAACAGAAATAGAATATCAAATATTTTGGCTATTTGACTCTAAAACACTCCTGCATAATGAAATGATTGCTATTATCCCAGGAGAATAATGATATACCACATCGCTGATCTGATTTCTGTGTGCTACCGAGTATATAAGAAGACAGAACATGGAAGTATGTCAAGGTCTTCTGAACAATGATGTGTGACTCTCCACCTCTAACATACATGTTCTATAGGTATTCCTGTATTGTATCAATCTTGGGCTAGAAGATGAGTAATATATAGTGTCTTTGCAATAAAACCCTCTGAAAAAGGCTTCCTAAACATCATACTACATTTTTCTGGCCATTTTTTTCTGGCCAAAGTATCTGGCACTCCGTTCTACAGACCTTTGCATTTAGGACTGTAAGATTGCTTTGCAGCAACACAGGTTCTTAGTAGCAAAGTACAGTAACATAAGTGAGTTTTCAAGGTCTAGCAAAGAACCTTTCCAAATATCATCAGAATTCTATGACTACGCATTTTATGTAACTTACCTTGAAGGTACCTGTATTTCACAGAGCTTTTCTTTCATGTTTCAGCTCACTGTGAAAATGAGAATGATTCTGGCTAATTACTGTTTCTCTTACCAAGATAGTTTAAAGAATGGCTTCTTTTGCAAGTTTTAGCTTGATACTACCTTTCTCCTTTAGTTAATATGCAACTCATTTAAAATTAGACTTGAGATTGTGTCTCCAGCTGGATGCATTGTAGGACAGATGTCACTGGGATATGGACTGCTTGGAGTGAGTTCAGAGGAGGCCACAAAGGTGGTCAGAGGGCTGGAGCACCTCTGCTGTGGGGACAGGCTGAGAGAGTTGGGCTTGTTCCGCCTGGAGAAGAGAAGGCTCTGGGGAGACCTTATAGCACCTTCCAGTACCTGAAGAGAGCCTACAAGGAAGCTGGGGAGGAACTTCTTACAAGGCCAGGTAGCAATAGAAAAAGGGGTAATGGCTTTAAACTGAAAGAGGGTAAATTTAGGACAGATACAAGGAAGAAATGCTTCATGGAAAGGGTGGTGAGGCACTGGAACAGGGTGCCCAGAGAAGCTGTGGATGCCCATCCCTGGAAGCGTTCAAGGCCAGGCTGGATGAGGCTTGGAGCAACCTGGTCTAGTGGAGGGTGTCCCTGCCCATGGGAGGAGGGCTGGAACTAGATGATTTTGGTGTTCCTTCAAACCCAAACCATTCTATGATTCTATGATAATATATATATTCTAGTGCTTGCTCAATTGTTGAAAATCAGCTGCTATAGAGAGCAACATTGAAAAAGGTTGCTTATTATCATAGCTTGTAAACAAATAGAGTGTTCTTTTCTGGTGTGTTTATAACTGGGTGTATCATATAGTCCTAATGTTTAAAACATGCTTCTAGTAGCTATTCAGAATTCGGAATTGTAGTACAAACTGACCATAAAATTCCCCAAACTCTAGATAATAAGATAGTTTTCTTATTTCATTATGCCTGCACCAATAGCATCATAAAATTGCCATTAAAACATATTTTTGACTCCAGGGTAGTATGCTTAAAGAAACTGCTTAAGGCTGGAAGCAGGAAGTTTGAATAGCAAATCTTTTTGCAGGATATATATTTGTTCATTTGTTTATCTTTTGCATACTCTAAGCAGAGCACATACAGAGGAGGAAAATGAGGTCCGCTCACCTTGTGGAAAGCTTGAGAAAGGGAAAAGGAAATGGGTCTTTCTGAATTTCTGAAAGTTTTTCTTCTATACAGTTTTTCTTAATCCCTTTTCCTGTAAACCAAACAGATTCAGTAGACATCACAACTGTGTTTGGGGTTATTTTTTGTTTGTTTTTTTGGTTTCAGATTGAAAAATCACGTTAAAAACCAATTTTGAAAGAAAAAGGGTGGTTTCCCATACCTAGAAGGGAAAAAATAACAGAAGATTTGCATATAATTCTATTTTAAATCAGCACTGTAACTTTTCTCATTTTGATTGAAATTCCCTAAGGTTTGATGCTACTGTTGGAATGAATCCCAGTACTACATATGTGTCACTTCATTTTGAAGGGAAGGTATGTCTTTGCAGGTATTATTTGGCTTAATTAAATGAGTAAAGAAAATTTTGTCTCTCATTTAATGCAATTGCGTGAGTTGACCTCTGGCATTCTTTCCCCCCCTTACTTATTTTGCCTAGAAAATTTACTTTAATTTGGCCAATATTCCTAATAAAGAAAATCAAAACAGAAATTAAATAAATAGGCCAAACTTCAGCGTTTCTATGCAAAAGCACCATGCAGAGCAAAAGGGTAATAGGGATTTGGGTTGGTTTCAATTAATGTTGCAAAGTCTGAAAACAGGTCAGAACCTTCCTGAAAATATGCTCTGTCTTTTCTGGTGGGATTCATGGGAGAAAATAAAGACCTTTAGCAAAGTTCCCACAAACTAATCTCTAAAAAAACCCCATGCTTACTGCTCTCTTCAAAAACCCAAAGATTACTGTCACGGATGTAGTCTTCGTCACCTTGGCTATCTCAAACCAGGTGAGATAAAGCCAACATTTAATATCTGCAGTGTAAATGCACAACACTCAATTGAACATATGCCCAAGTTCTTAAAAAACATAGGTGTTGTAAATATGTGTTTTACCATGTTTAAATAGGTGTTATACAATGGAATCTCACATTTAATAAATAACAAAGCTGTTTCACTGAAACAGTCTGCTTAACTGTTCAAAAGGTCACCAGGAAATAGATAATTATAGGTAGAACACCTCACTTGCAAGGGCTGTGTTTTAGAGGGCTAACAGGGACAAACAATAATTCATACACTCTGCGGGGCTTTATCATCTAAAGAAATGAAGCATGAGAACCTTTCTAAAATACCTTGGGAGCCTACAGGAATTTCTTGATATATAGATTGATTTTATAAACCCATAGATTTCACAAACTGCTGCTATAACTTTTTTTTTTTTTTTTGAGAACTGTTAGGTGGAAAGCACAGGTCACTTTACATCAGACACATTGTGTCTTAAACTAAGAATCTAGTAGAATGCGAGTGGGCCATCCTCTATTATTACCTTGAGGGAATTGGTTCCCTATTTATATTTCTGTTTAAGCACAGATAGCTGATTACATGAATATTTTCAAAGGTGTGCAATAAAAACACCTGTAGACAGAAGACAATTAACTCACTTTATGATGTATATTGAACTACGAAGTTTAGTGAATATCTTTTCATCCACTTCCCAAAGCTGAAATAATATCCCAAGCTGTGGTTCACACCCACAAATATATGTGTTTTCTGAAGGACTGGTAAAAAGACCTTACTTTTTTTCTTCTAGGGAGTAGTTCTATAAAGGGCTGATGAACATCAGGAGATTTCCAGTCTGCTGGCCTCTCTAAGTTACAGCACTTGAGGTCTCTCTGATCTTACTACTTGAAAGGTATCACATACTGAGCAAGGCTGAACTTGGTGCTTGATGAAGCAATTCTACTAATCAGTAGGCTAGAGCGTAGGGCACAAGTAGCATGTCACAAGCTGTATGCATCCCTCTCCTTCCCTCCCCCTGAATAGGGGACTGCAATGGAATGGTCCTTCATCTACACTAGTGCTACAAATACAGCTGGGTGTTTGTTTGGGGACTAGTAGGCGGCCCAGATGAAAAAAATTGCAAAGGGTCACTCTGCAAAACGATATGGACAACCACATGTTAACACTCAGGCCTGCATGTGCCCTGGCTTCATTCGGGCTTCCAGCACAGATATAACTGAAGATACTCCCGTCACTGCTCCTGGTTTGCATTGAGGGCTGTAGAAAAAGGAGGAGAAGATGTATTCAAGGGACACAAACTGGCAAGGTTACATGCCATGGAGCAGGGCTAGCCATTTCTGTGCTGTTGGTCTCTTGTTGGGAGGGGGTGTGCCATAGCATGTTATGGCAAGAGTGGTCACTGCTGATGTACCCTGGCTGGAGTGGATGGATCAGCAAAACAGCACACACAGGCCTATCCCCATACTGGTTTATATATGCCCTCAGCTGCTCCCATATTTACAACAGTGGGAAAGTCATAGAAATACATTCATATCTTCTCAATGTGTCTCGGGTCTTTGTTTGCTCAGAAAAATAAACTATGCTTACAGCTGGGTATTTTCCCATTGCCTTGTATCACCAGTACCTGTTCAATTTCTACCATATTGGCTAGTCTCAAGTGGGTGTATGTATATATTGTAACATCTATGATCTCTCTTGGCCAGACTACATTTCAATGATAGTTCTGCAATGCACACTCGCACTTCTACTAATTAGGAATTTACACACAATATCCATTTTAAATTCACAAATTCTATGAATAGTCCTTATAATAAACATAATCATTAAATTATTAAAGGAAAATTAACAAAAACATGATGTTGATTTTGTTGCATTAATCCACAATAATCCTACAGCCAAAATATTTAGTATTTTGTATATGTATTGTCTATGCATTACATACACACACATAGAAAACCATACATTAAGTATTTTGGTCAGATATTACTTTGTGAAATGAAACACACTGGTATCTTTAGTAAACCTTGAACTCTGAGTATGTACTTTCTGCTCTGAAGGAAGAGATATTGGTGTTTTTAGTTACACATTTTGTACAAATGTTCTCTCCTGTCTGATAGTGAAGCTAGAAAACATCACAGTTCATGGGGGCTCCTACTAAGATTGTCCTAAGCCTGACTGTCCACAAAGCAGCCTTAGTCTTACGGTTTGTCTTAACTGAGAGCTACAGTGATAGCTTAGAATAAATACAGATAAAAGAGATTTTAAGTTATTAGTTTAACCAGGCTATTCTGACTGCACCTTTTTGAAGATTTAGCTGTGTGATGAAACTCGTAATTTACAGCTCATTAGAACAAGAGGAATTAACATTTTCTTGTTACATGCCTGTTGAAAGTTTAGGCCTCTTGTCAATACATTTTACACAGTTTTATTTTGAAAACAGTTGAAGCTTGTTCTTTATCTCATTCTGTTTTCTTGCCAAATTCTAACGGTTAAAAAAATATAAATGAGTAACTCAAGTTCATATTCTCTGCAGCAAGCTCTGCTAGCTAAATTTACCAGTGACGAAAATGCTGTAATTTAAGATAGTTCTTCCTGAGAATGAGGCTAGAGCATGTATATAATAGAGAAAAATATGAATATTAATTAATCACTTATTCCAGAAAAGTTATGGGGAAAGCTTTTTACAATTACTTCAAATCAGATTGCAATGTGCAAATAACAAATTACTGACTGGGACAGTATAAAGCCAAAACCCAAGACTTATAAAAACGTGGTACCAATGCAGTATCTTTCTATATATCTACCGGGCTAAAACATCCTAACCTTTGACATAGGTATTATCTTCGTTACCAATTATAAAAGAGAAGATGAAGTTGCCCTCACCAGTGAGTATGCTCTCTTTATTTTCAGTAGCTTGTACCAGTGTTTACACAGGAAGTTAGGAGAGCAGTTGAGAGTAAAACACTGAGTTAACACCAGATCTGAGGCTTTCTACTAGAATGCATTTCATATATTCAGTTACTTGCTTACCTTTTCTCCTGATTTTTGCACTTAGTTTCAAATATTTTCTTGTCCGGGTGACTAAGGAGATAACGCAACTATCCTCAAGTGAAAGTCAAGATTTCTGTTGGGTATTGTTTAGTTTAGATTTTTCTCGTATTTTCCCTGTAAAATTTCCACAAGTGACAGCAATTTTAATGAAGTGACATCTTCTAAAGCTTTCTCTGATTTTCACAATAATACATTATTAACATCCATTGCTCCAACTGCATTCCCAACAAATAAAAGCCCAAATAAATTACATGAATGTTGCATCCAGCCTACTCACAAACTATGAAAAGTTTCATATAGAATCTGTGTCTTCTTCACATCCATCATTCGCCTTACGCAACCAAGCAGAGACATGAAAAAATTGAGATTCTGACACTCCTGATATTACTATACCAAAGTTCTTTAAAGTAAAGTATAACTTCCCATTTAGAAGTTCTGTCTCAAGCCTGTTAATTGAAATTCCACAGCTGATAGTGTTCACTATGGAGAATGAGTCTCCATACTTGTTAAATTGCTAACGAGAATTTACTGTCTCAGATAGGAAACAGGTTGCAAAAATAAAAGGTCAAATTCCTTGCTGGTGGCACCTGGTGATGAGCCCAGAAGTGTCCTGGGATACTTTATGGTATACGTTGATGAGAAAGTTAATGAGAAATACCAGTTCTAGTTTATGGGATAATGATTTATCCAGATTGTGCTTTGATTAATTTTATATTTGTGAAACTCTCAAAAAGGAAGAAAAATATGCCTGTCCTGTTAGTAGAGACACATTGCCAACATTATTGGTGGTTTTACTCCATATCAGAATCCTCTGTGGGGTTTAAATTGTTCAAGGGAGCAGAGGAAATATGTATCTTAATCAGGATTTTTTTTCATTCCAGGATGTGTGCCAGGGAAGATCCCCTTTCCCTTCACAGATGAAGTAAATTCTTTCCAGAGGTCTGTGTGGTTCTCAGAGGAAAAGGGAATGGGGCAGCAAAAGGGGACGTTTTGTTTAAATAGACACCTTGGGGTTATTCCTATTGATCCTGACATATCTCTTTCCCATCACTAGTGTGAGAAAGAAAAATGGTTATTTTTCACTCTGTTTAGAAAGAAACATAAATCCCAATTCATGCCCTTTTCACAATAATCGTCACCTTCCTTCCTTGGTGGAGATAATAAAAATGAAGGGATCAGTAGTGATGTTAACTTCTTCCTAGCAACATGGTTGGAAATGAGAGCTATTCTTGAATTTACATGCAACATCAGAACTTGAGGTGTATGAAAATGGGGAGAAAGAAAATAGAACAGATATCCAAAATCAACGCCCAGTTCTTCTCTTAAAAGATGTGTTTGAATATTTCTTTCTTCCGATTCTTGCTTAATTGTCAGGAGCTACACAAGACAGCAAATATCTGGATATGAGTGGTCTTAGTAACAACAGTGCTTGCTGAAAATGAGCCACTATGGTTTTATAGGTGAACCACAGTATCTTTCTTTTAAAAAATGTCTAGAACTACCTAGGCCTTGGAGAAAAAAAGAGAAAGTGGAACAATTAATATCTCAGAACGAAGCTTGAATAAAATTTGCATTTTACCTTTGGCTCCTGAGCTGAATCACAGTGATTTACATTCTTCTTTTTCTTGACAGAGTTATTGGGAATATTAAAAACAAGACTTGGCTGAAGCAACATTTTTTAAGGGAAAACTAGTCAAAGAAACCGATAAAATTCATATACAGGCCCGGTTAAAGGTATAAAGGGCTCAGTCTAGGCATGACCCAGCTTTGGTTCACTATAAGAAAAAAGGTTGAGAGCTGAAGTTAAGTATTAAGACTGATTAAGACTGATGAAAGTTTCTAAAGTTTTTCAGTTAATTTCATTAGAAAGTACTACCCACAGAAATACATTTCATCCAATAAAGTATATGACACCTTTATATGACTAATTGTAGTGTAAGAGATGCATAAGGCAAAAGTTTAGAAAAAGAGAATAAAAATATGAAAGAATATACATAAGGAAAAGAAACAGAATCAGAGTAAACTGGATAATGAACAGAGGAAATATAACACTGAGACAGGAATACATGCTTAGGTAGTAGAGATTCTTCTATCTCCTCCTTTTAAACTGTGAAACTCATTTCATACTGGGGCAGAAAACAAATTCTAATTCAGAGTTTATGACAAAAATGATTGTTTAAAGTGATAAAGTTATCATTCTTCATTCAATCTCTTTTACAGGGATAGTTTACTTTAAAACACAATGAGGACCTGTAATTGTACAGATAATGAATGTATCTGATCTTTTTTTCTACTTTGTCTATTTTGTCACTGTCAGTCTGTTGTGCCTCCTGCTGCATCATGGGCCTATCTTTTTTTAAAAATCTCTTTAGAAAATCTAAAGTCTTTCAGCGGGGAATAACACTGTGTTTCCCTCCTGGGGAAACCTGGAATTGTGTGGTGTTAAAACTGAATGTGTCTCTTTACTCTTACTGTGCTAGAAATATTATAATACATACAATGAACAAGAAACCCCAAATATTACAAAAAGAACCAGAAGAAGAAAAGAGGGAAACATTGTGTTGGCTGAGGTCAAATCACTTAGCCAGTTCTGCCCTTCAGGGTTGGGTTAAGAAATAAAATGCATCCGTCTGTTGCTAGCCATTGAAAACAGTCCATCTGAAGCTTAAATATAATCAGGCAAATAAAATTGTTTATGGTTAATTATTCTGTTTTTATTGGCTTCTCTGGCTGGAGATTAGCAAGAGAAAAATATTTCTGAGTTGGTTTAATATAATTACTTGATGGAACAGGGTTTCAGGGTCTAAAGATTGGAAGATTAACACGAGTAATTTTACTCTCATAATTAGTTTTGGGTTACAGTCTGTCTCTAATACAAAGAAATTGAAGTGGTTTTGCTTCATATCCTAGATCAGCTTAATGTGAATTTGAGTAGCTTTTTTTGAAAAGGACGGCTATCAGAATTCAAATGTACCTATGATATTGCATAACTGCCAATGCTTTTAGCATCTCTAATTTATAGTCTACATCTTCTATTATGTCAACATGTCATCTCTCCCTTCCAGATAAGAGTAATATAGGGTTAACTAGCAATACACAAAAAGATTTTTTAAATAATAATTCGGTACATGAAAATTCAGCCCTGCATAGATAGATTATATATTAATAGTGCACCAATGCATAATTCATAATTGTCTTTGACAGCCCAATGAAAGTAAACATTTTAAATTGGCAGTCAGGAACATGTCTGTTTCTGGATAAAATAAAAGAAGAATCAAAAAAGACAACATATTTTACTGTTAACATACATCAAAAGGGGTAATTTTTTTTTTTTTTAAAGAATACTTTAAATCTTGAATTACTACAGCCAGTTTCTGAACAGTTTTGGGGAGGCTATACAAACATCACCAGTTCTGTGCTCTGAGGACCGTACACCACAGCCAGACAAATAAGCCTGACAGCTCATTGCATTTTAGGTTTTGTGAAAGTGTTCAGAGCCTCACATGCACCAGATTCAGTACTACTATTAGATTTGGGGCAATTACTTATGGTTGTTATGCCTAAAACCTTAATAACATCATGACAAAAAATGGAAGAAATAAAATACTGCTCTACAGTGAAACAGGGGTGTGTGGATGAGTGACAGAGTGAGGGAAAAAAATAATCAATGGCATTTCTAGAGGACTTGGACAAGCCAGTAAGGATATAATTGCTCTTGGGAGTTCTTTTAGGGCCAGGGGAAAAGGAAATGTCATATATGAACCATAAATACAAACCCAGTAAGATTGGAAAAATTGAAAATATATGATTATGAAAACTATTTTTCCACTTATTCTGACAAAATAAAAAAAAAAAAAACCACCTCGTATTGCATAGCCAGTAGGAGAGTATCAGGCAGCCTAGGATATGATTCATGCTGAGTTGATGCAGACACCAAGAGAAGGTCAGATGACTCTCAACCTATAAATATGTATTTCTTATTCATTATAAGACTTCTTTTCTGCCAGACATCCAAAGCTTTCCCTTTACATTGCCCACTGCTATCTTTTCATACATGGAAGTCAATGTAATTTATTAGATGATAGAGTCATATCTGGGATCTTAGAGTGAAATGAAGAAGCCTTTCTTAAAGTTTTGCATGCTAGGACTCAAGAAGCTATTTCATTGGTTTGTCATTAATGCTGACTGCTCCCAATCACCTAATTGTCCTTCATACATTTGGAAAGGCTTTATAGGAGGATTTTCTCCATCTTCTTAGAGACTGAGGTGTGATTGACCAGCCTGTATTGTCTCAGGTATTTCTTCTGTCTTCTTGAAAATTGGAGTGCAATTTGCATTCTTTCAGTCCTTACAAGCCTTCCCCAATCACCATGACATTTTGAAGATAATCAAGAGTGACCTTGTAGTGACATTACCAAGCTCCCTCTGCATTCATGGATGAATTCCTTCAGGTTCCACGAACTTGTGACTGTCTATTCTGTTTAAATGTTGCTTAAACTGATCCTCTGGTTTTTTTTTTCTCAAATGAGGGCAAATCTTTACCTCGAATCTCAGGGGCCTGGGACTGTTGAAAGCCAAAGGCAAAGAAGACATTCAGTACCTTGATCTTTTCTGTGTCTTCTGTCACCAGCTCTCCTGGTGACCCATTCACCAGAAGGCCTGTATTTTCCCTGGTATGCCTTTTGCTGCCAAAGTATTTGCTGAAGTCCTTCTTGTTGCTTTTCACATCCCTCACCAGATTCAACTCCACAAAGGCTTAGCCTTCTTAACCGTGTTCCTGAACCCTCAGGCGGGACCTCTATACTCTTTCTGGGTAACCTGTCCCAGTTTTTGCCTCTTGCATACTTCCCCTTTAAGTATGAGCTTTGCAGGAATTTCTTGTTCACCCATGCAGGGCTCCTGACACTCTTGCTTGACATCCTGCTCACTGACATGGACCCTTCATGGAAAGTGAGACATTTCAGTGTCAATTTCAAAATTCTGCATACCTAAGTTTTGCACTATTTTAGTGGCTCAAGCCTTAGACTTTCTGAGTCTACTTTAATTGTGACCTTAAATTTACCAGTGCATTGTTCCATCCCTAATTAACTAAATAATATTGTAATACTTCAGCTTGCTAATTAGCCTTCTTAAATGAGTATTTGCTTGCTCATCCATTTTAACAAAATCAGTTAAGGGTATGCAGATCTGGGTTGTTCTAACAAAGTATAATATGGTTCAAGACCTAGGAGGGCATGGCTAGCCTCGAAGATGTTATTTCTAAACCACTCAGATCATCTTCCAAATTAATAATTAAATATTCTGGCTATTACTCTTAGACCAGGCTATGTGAGTTAAGAAGGTCTCCCTTGACTTCAGTGACACGCAGCAACAATGGCTCAGGCCAAAAGCTGCCACAGAGCTGTAATGAAGGTGATCTATGAGATGGCAGAGTAACTTGCTCTCTATTCTTTCTGTATGTTAACCAGAATCACCTCTGCTTCTGTATGGCAACGGGGATCACTCTCAGCACTGAGTCTTGCCAGAAGATCACTGTGGTCCTAAACCATTCTTCTTCACTATGCCATTGAGACTTTTTGAAAAGTATGGGTGAGAAAACTATGGGATATACACATTTGTACTAGTCACACTAAGTCTGTCAGACTCTTCGTCTAATTTTTTATCTTCTAGAGTTTGATACAGCAATAAACTAATTCTTTAGAAAGTGAGATTAGGAAGTCTAACAAGGGACTCTTGGCCATCACATAGTCCACTGTGAACTTAACACCAAGGCTTGTGTATGTGCACACCTAAATACCCTACTGCAAACCTTGTCACAGTGGCTGATGTTCACAAGACATTACCAGTGAGATTTTCAAAAGGATTTAGCAATCCCAGAACACGTGCACTGTTAGAATCAAGGGACAAATTTAAAATTAGACCAGTATACAAAACTTTTGGGAATCCTTGCCCACATGCTGTGGTGCAGCTAATTAGGATATTAGCTATGTTTTTTTTTCAATATATCAGAAAATAAATAAATATATTAGGCATGGCCTAATGAAATAATAAATGCTGAAAATATATTCTGAGAGCAGATAAATGGATAAAAAATCCAGGTATCAAATCACCTTCATTCACGCACATCTTGCTACTCCTTTCATAAAGTAGTAAAATACCTAAACTACCTCAACTCAGGTAAGGACATTATTCTGGCATAAAACCCAGGTTCTGGACCCTGACATTTATCTGCATAGCTTACTGCAACTCTAATTGTGCACAATCTTAATTAATACAGATTTGATTGTTGAGTATAGAAGCACAATTCAGTAAAAAACACTGGATATTTTAATCATAAATGAGCTATAACAAGCTGTTAGAGCAGCTGCAATGAATGGCTCTGAGAGCTATATTCTGAATCTGAGTTGATGGGTGACATTTAGTTTACATAGTGGGTAATATAACAGATAAAGCAATTTTGAAATATAATTGCTAATAAAGAGAATAAATAATGTCTTATAAATATGTTAACAATCCATTTTGGTGATATTTAACGTAGACACGCTTAAAAGCAGTTAATAATCAGATATTCACGTTTAACGATGTTTATGTTTAATGGTGTTTCACTGCTAGATCCCTGAAATTATGTCTCCAAATAATGATGTTACCAACTGTAATCCCTATCATGCTATCAATCCATATTTGAAATTGTCCATGATGGCAAGAAAGAGACACACATAAAGTACTTGTATATTCAAAATCTGTATTAGTAGCAAGTTACCATGAGAAGGAGACAGTTTTTCTATATAGATGATTTTGGTGTTGGAGTTCAGCTTTGGAACTTATTTCAGCAGGGGATCTTAAAAACATTCTTAGAATGATTAATTTTAAGGCTAATCATATAATGTCAGAATTTTCTGAGAGGAATGTCAAAGGAAAAGGATTTATATAATCAGTTATTTTGTTGAAAACTCCTTCAACCTGTGAAACTGCTCAGTGAATAAGAATGAACCAAAAGCCAATACATATAATTATTCATCATGTGTGTGGAGTCATTTTTATTGAGATAACTGTTAAACATAAATAATTTATCTTTTTAAAAATTCTTTTTATTTTCCAAAACATTGTAAATATTTCATATCACTAGAGAAAGCATTCCTGGGTACCTCTGTTTTGTGAGCAAAACTTCCTCTGAAGAAGGCTTTGGACAGAAGCTCCCTTTTGCATATTTTGGTGACAGTAGAAGAGGCACAGGTAGTGCTAGAGGATTCCTTGCCTTGACATCCTGTCAGCTTAGTCATTTTGACATCTTCTGCAACTTTGTCAGTCAAAATGCACCAGATCAGCGCAAAACAATTTAAACAGCAGATCCTTGCTGCCTAGTTCACTCTGAACAGGACAAGAGTAGTGTCAGATGCATGGCACTGAAGAGCCATGTGATGGGAGTGGACCAGGAATAAGTCAGGGAGACCCTGAGGAGGAGCTTTCTTCTCTTTCATCATCACCACTGAGTCCAGAAATTAACATCTGTGTGCAGTCCCGTCGTGCAATATGGCCTTCAAGAAGTGGAATGGGCTGCACCTGCTCCAGGCATACAGGAACTCTACCCCAGAAAATACTTAGCAAAGAAGTGATGCACCCTTCACCACTGGCACCTGCTGTGCAGACTGGGAAAGAAAAAAGGATGTTCAAGGAATGGAAAAGAGATAGTGCAACAACCTTGTAGCAGTGGTGCCAACTATTCTAACTACCAGGAAGGTCAGAGATTTTTCAGGTACACTTATTTCCCTCTCTCTACTTCATTCTGCTCTCTTTCTCTTTCAGAGGCTACCAGTGCTGGAGATCAGAAATTTCTATTACAGAAACCTGTAGAATTTTTTTGCAGGGAGAATTGTCCTATGTCTTACATCTAAAAGCTTTATTTATTTTTTTATTATTATCAGTAAGTTTACAGTGTGAAACTATAGCTTACTGACTACAGTAATTCCTTAAAATTATCTTTGGAGTTATAGAGAAATGTTATTTGGAAGAAGCAGAGGATGGCACTGTTGGACTGCAATTATGAAGCAATACAGTCTGCAAATCTTAAATTACAACACTGCACAACCTTACAGAAATTATATCAGATGTCTTACAAGAAGCAAAAGCAGGAAAAGGGTTTACTCTAGGTTTTTGATCATAAAAATTTTGCTTGAAATCTAGCAGTCAGATAGGAAAAATGGTTTTTTTTTAAAGTGATGTTGCTGCAAAGTGGAGTAATGGAGAAAAGGTAGGTGAAGAAAACCAAAAACATTAATTCATATATTTTGGGAAATAAATTAGTAGTATAACTGTGAAAGACCTTTCTGTCACTGAGTCCTTAACTGTGAGGCATCTGAAGTAGTGAGTATTTGCCAAGATATTGTCTTTCTAGCATAGGCATTTCCGTGTCCAGAGGAAGTTCAGATGGATTCTCCCACAAAAGGTTGTACTTCATGTAGTAACAGAGAATAGATTTGCAAACAGGTAAGCCACTTTAGGAAAATTATCTCCTTCTCAGAGATGTCTCTGTTCTGTATTCGTACAGGATGTTGCTAGCCTGTTCCTCCAGATTTCACAGGAAAAACCTTATCGTAAAAAGCTATTTAATATAGTGTGAGGGGGAGGAATCATCTTCCAGAAATGTTAATATAAATGTTTAAAAATTATGTGCAATTAAATATTTTTCTTTTCATGCAGGATGCCATCAGCTGTGCAAGCCTCCAAATTTTGCTGGCTATGTGTCATCTATGAAACCAATGTTCACATTACTCATTTCTTGGTCATCCTAGTTTACCTTATGAAAACAAAACACAATGGCACTCTTTGGTTAAAGAACTGAAATTTCACCTCTAATATGACTGCAGAAGTGGGTTTGCCCACTAGGGAACTCTGGGAAACCAGTCCTTTTTATATGAGTGGTGTGAGCTACACATCACTGTGGAAACTACTGAATACCACAAGCCAACCTGCAGTTCAATAAGATTTTTTTTTCCAGGATTACTTATGCTGCCAAGTATATTGAGATAAACTTGGAGCAACATGCTAGACTGCCACTGTAATTTGCAAGTAATTATCTGTTTAAAAGTGTAATTGTCAAAAATAAAATTAAAATAGAAATAGAATTTAGTTGAGAAGATGACTTTAGTTCTGAGAAGTTGGCATGATCATTTTACTGCAATTGGCTTGGCATTCAGAACCCAAACCAGTCCAAACTGTTCCTATAATTTTGCATTATAACTATAAACCCCAATTAAATTCCATGTTTACTTGTGAGCTTTATAAATCCACAAGAACTTTTCACCAAATCTGAACGCAGTTTCCTTGCAATGAAAACTCAGACCAAGTAAATTTGAGGTGATTTTAGTTTTCATAAGAAATAGTATTACAGAGCTCTGAAAATACCTGTTTTCTATATGTCAACACTGAGTCATTGTTACCTTACTTTTTGTTATGACAAAGTTGTCTTCTTTTTTTTTCATTCAATCATAGGAATAAAACAAAATAGGATTTTTATATTCTGAATGCAATCTTTTTCATAGTATACATGTCAGTCATTCCCACTTTTATTAACTCCTTGTGAATGATGAGTGTCATGGTTTGCCCTGAAAGCTATTTTTTTAGCAGCTGTGTTTCTTGTCTTTCCACAGTAAGAAAGACTGTTGTGATGCAAGCTTTGAGGACTATGGTTATTCTGTAAATATATGTTTTTACGTTTTACTGGGAATAACTCCTGTAAGAAGGATTTAATTTTTAGTAATCCTTTTTAAATTGTCCTTGGCAAGTGTGCTTTAATGTTCAAAAATTAATTTACCCTGGTCTAAGTTCTCTATAGTCACATGGTTTATTGCCTGAAGGTGTCTCAGGGATACCTGGAGACTAACTGTACCAATTTAATATTAGAAATATCATGGTCACATTTCTGGTTTCTCATGATTTTCACTTTTCTAAAATATTTATAACATAAGAACTGCCTAATCAACAACAATCAAACACTGAAAACATCCGTGACAACAAACATTAAATTATTGAGGAAACTACAAAATGTTTGAGCAGCTGAGCCACAGCAATAAGAATGCTCAGGCTCTTCTATGTACAGTTCCAATTTTTAGACTCTCTATATATGTCTTCCTTCCAGAAGAATCATAGCAGATGAAATCAGCATAACACAAATAGTCTCTGGGGTTATGGCATCTGGAAATTGTTGTCCACAGAAGGTTGTGGCAACAGATAAATGGTTCGGTAGAGGAGTAGACAAATTCTTGGACTAATCCATAAATGGATACAAAAAGTACTAAGCAGGGATGTACCTTTAGCATCCCTAATACAAGATTGCTGAGGATAAGAGATCCCTGAAATTGGCCAGGATTGAGGGTTTTCTTTAACCAGAATCTCCTCTGCCACTATTCTAGGCAGAAACTGAGCTTAGACGGATGCTTGGTGAAATACAGTAGAGGATTTCTAATGTTCTTACAGACTGACAAGCAGGGCAAACTTGGGTTTTCATACCATTAATTATTTTAGTGAACTATTGGATGTGTTGGTTTTAACACTCAGAGTTTGCGTAGCCTTATAATGAAGTTGCAAGAATATTCAAGATTGCTCCAAAATACTTCTTTAAGAATATTCAACATACTGTTAAATAAACTTTTAAAAGTAACAAAATATGTAAGACATTTTTGTTTGAAAAATAAAGGCTTTCCTCAGTTTATTTTACATTTTTAATTCAGTGACTTGAAGTATTGTCTCAATAAATAGTAAACACACTAGGACAACTATGTGCAGATGTTTATTTATTTGTGGGTTCTAAAATTGCTTCTTTGGATTAAATGCATGAGCAAAAGTTTTTTACTATTTTTGAAGTGTATCAAGAAAAATTCTCTTTTTCAGACTCTTTGTAATAATTCCAGTTATTGCTCTTTTAGATTGTTGATTTAAAGATCAGAATTGTTATGTCAGAAATGTAAAATTAGATGTTCTTGAAATAGCATCCTACAGCCCACAGACTTGTTTATAATATTAAAAGAAACTTCTTGGAGGTATGAAAGTCTAAAATTTGGAGTCCTTTAATTTGTGGGATTGAGTTAATTCATATCTTGCATTTGAAATTTTAAAGCATAGAAGCTCAGGAGTTCAATGCTAGAGTGAAATATTCAGGATGAAATCCCAATTTTACTCTGGCCAGTGACAAAGCTTTTGTTAACTTCTGTGGGCCTCTCCCACTAAATACACTGTCTGTACAGTATGCATACTTGCTTTACTATAAATACATATTATGTATGTATACCACATATGAAGTCACATCTGACATGAAAACTCCAGTAAAAACCTTAGAAAATAATTTCAGAAGTTCAAAACATCTTTAGTTGAAATTTAATATTTTAAAACCTATCCCTTTCTTTCTGATCTTTCTGAAAAATCAGGGAGAAAATATGTTCAATGCTTGTGCAGAAGCATGAGTGATGCTGAACTTCGCATATGCACATAGAGAGCAGTGAAAGTCCAGTTTTTCTTATATCTGGAGATAGTCAAAAATACTGCTAAAATAAATCAGCTGAGAGTTTTGTCTTCTTCTTCCCCACCCCCTGCCTCCCCGCCCCTATTTCAACTCCAGCTACCACAAGGTTACCTTGTACCTGCTTCTTGCATCTTTCTGTAATAGCTTTTGTACCCTGACTTTCAAAAGTATTTTCAGGCACTCACAGTAGTCCTCTGGGGTAACTGGTCAGTGTAAAAGGCCATCATGGTTTATGGGGCAGCAAATTAATTTTAGAGATAATTAAAGAGTATTTTTATCCCATACCATTTCTTGTTCAAATGCTTCACAGCAATAGAGTAGTCTAGGCACTGTTAATGATTTGTATGGTTGTCACCAAAGCAAAAGGAGAGGTATTTGTCTTAAACTGTCTAGTGTTATTTATACAGTAGTACAGAAAACAATTACTTACATTAAAGAGTTCATGTGAGAATACAAAACCAACAGTCATGTGAGAGGCAGTTTTGAATGGCTGCAGAGATTAATATTTTTAATCTTATTTAAATTGCTATATTTTCTCATATACAGCCTGCATTTCAGATAAATTTAATCCCTGTAAAAGTCTTGTCCCCATAGTAGTTCACAAAGTTTTCTGAGGACCTGAGGTCATTTCAGCAGTGAGGCAGGAGGGGATGGAAGGAAAACGAGCACACTGTGAGGGCCAGAGAAGGGAGGGAGAAGGGAAAGTATTGGAAACAAGAAAACTCAGGTAATTTTCCTCTTTGGATGTATTCACATGTATACTTTGCACTGTTATTGAGTCACAGGTTAGGTTTTCTTGATTCCATTCTGGTTTTTTTGTTTGCTTGTTTGCTTTGTTTTGTTATGGTAGATAACCCAAAAGTTATGCACAGGAATTCCTGGTAAAACATGCAAGATCACCCTCAGAAAACTTTTGAAACAGTAGATTAAATTTGCCCAACTCAGCTCATCAAGGGAGCAAGATTCTTGTAGCTTCTGAAAGAAGGTTAAAATAGCACACCAAGAAAATCCCTAAATTGATCAAAATTTATACTGTGATGGAATAGAATTATTCCACCAATATTGCTTCTTCTTTAAAGGTAACTTTAAAGATAACCAAGATTTTGTTTGCTTAAAGTAAAATGTTAAATACTTATTTTTCTAAAGCTGTTTGGAAACAAGCATTAAAAAACCAAAATAAAATGTTTTGTTTCTGGACAAATTCAATCCAAATCAAAGCTATCTCCATCAAGGGAAATGTTATGGTTGTTATTCTTTCTTTACATTTGCTCAATCCATTTCTTACAGTCCATAATTCATATGATTTCTGTTTTTAACATTTGAAGAACATTTATCTGGTTGTAGTAAAAGTGATCACCTGTATGTAATATAAAGAAAAAGGCAATAAAGAGGAATTCCCATTTTCCTCCAATCTGATTTTTCTGATTGCATTTGATTTTATATTTTTACTGCTTTCTTGGCTTGACTGGACTTAAAATAAGAATGAGTATTTTCTTGAATTAGAGACAAAGAGCTGTATATACTTTTCTTTTTTAGGTATGACAGCTCTTTAGGTCTTATCACTTCATATATTGATGAGAAAGGAGCAAAAATACTCTCCTGATTGCTTGGTATTTCTTTCAAATTTCTCAGAAAAAAAATTAATACTGAATTATGTCCCATAGCTCCCTACAAATAGGTATTTTCAGTTGCTTTCTTAAAAGAAACTATTTTTGCTAGTGGTCTGCTGGTTCTTTCCTCATCACAATGACAAAGTAATTTACAGGTCAAACAATATGTACTACTTCTATTTTGAAATGTTGTTCATCAGAATTTTCTGTGTATGCAGACAAATCATTGCAGCTTTAATAAAATACCTGGTTACAGCAGTATTTAATCTGTATTCTGCTGGCATGACTTTGCATTCTTTGCCAAGGGCACTTCAACTCATTTGTATGAAGATAAAGTAGGTAGGCAATTCTGCGTCCACCAAGTTGCCTTTGATCTGCTGGCAAGAACATGAAGTTTATACATACGGAATCTCTGTTTAATGACTGGCTGTGCAGGATAGATTTTTGCAGCTTTGGATAACAATACATTTTCTACTATATTGCATTCTGTCTCCATGCCATTTACTCAAGATACAAAGTATACACCTAATTTTCCCTTTAAAACTTGCATTTGCAAAGAAGAGTTTCTGTTTCTTTGTGGGCTGTCCAACTTTCTCTTATGACTTTAATTTATCAGATGCACATGGTTGAATATATTTAAACCCTGTTGGCACTAAATAAACAGGTGAATGTGGAAACCATTTTTGTCCTAGAAATGGAAGTTTTTCCCCTTTATAATATGTGTAAAATTTTCAATCAACAAACCACATTTGTTTTTCAATCTGAAATATTATTGATTTAACAAAAACATTCCATTAGGATGTTCTTGATAAACTAGGCATGTAACAAATTGAGTAGAACGAATTTATTTGGACATCTTTTATGGGCCACACTAATTAAATACTTTGGAACTGTTCTTAGCATGATAAATTGCCTGAATAAACAATATCATATCAGATAATTGTCTTTTTCCTTCTTTTATTCGTATTCTTACTCTGTTCAACTATGATAATTGACGTTTATTTCTTACCATGTCCACCTAAATTTGATCTGAGATTTATTAAATTGAATATAATAATATCTGTATAGGTCAGGAATTTCCTAACATATCATAGCACATTCAGCTGTTTAACAAAAAAGCAATTATTAAAGGGATTCAGGTATTATACCATGGCATTTTGTGAATATGTGTGTATTTTAAAAGTTATATTCTTACATATTTAGATATATACATGTAAAGTTATATAGATATAGTTTTATGTATACTTGGTAATTACTGATGGAAGGTGTCTCCTCAGCATGCTTTGTAGATTAAGCACTGAAAAACAACACAGCTGTTTCCAATGTCTGTCTCTGGTATTACTGACACCTGAGACAAATTCCTCGTTGAAGAGAAGGCTCTCATTGGAGAAGGTGCTCATTGGAGAGAAGGCTAAATATTTGGCTACAAATCCTGAAAACAATGCCTGTTTGTGTGACAACAGGGAAAGTCTTTATGGTGATGATGACAGATATCAAATTAACAGTGTTCAGGTCAGCTTCAAACTCCAAAAAGCTGTAGCTGGCAGACGAAGGATGGAAACTGTGAAAACCAATAAATGCTTGCTTATTGGAAAGTCAGTCAGTCAGTCCTTCAGCTTTCACATATAACTGTTAGTTTTCAAGTCTTGGTGAGCTGTTGGTGTCATGCAAGGTTTGAAGCTCATGACAGGTGGGCAGGTTCCTGCGGAAACATGTTTTTCTAGAAAAGAAACAGCAGAGTTCAACAAGTTAAAGGGGGTGTATCTGCTGGCCCATTGGCTCTGCTGTTCCCTAAAGAGTGAGACACCTCTCTTGGGCCCAGACGAGATACATACCAGAACTGGGGTCATGAAGGAAAGCTATGTCCACACATAGACTGTAAATAAGCTTTTCCTTTTAGGAATATAGGGACACATAAGGCAGTGTGCTTTATCTAGGTATCCGTCAATGCTGCTAACACTTCAGCACACTCCGCTACACACTCAGAGTTCTGTTTAGGCAAGCAGAAATAGATTTTAAGCAGAGACAGGTGGACAGGAAGTGTGAACAACTTATATCTCAGACATCACACAATATTTTTGACAGGTAACTAGGTGAGAGGTTTGCCTGGGTTGTGGCTTAGGTCTAATATGTCCCTGAACTCAAACCTATAAACAGCTATTGTCAAGAAAACATGGCTGATAAAATCACAATTTTGAAAGACTTAAGTGGTGAGGATTTCATGGTGTACAGTTGGAATTATTTAGAAACCAAATATTATGTGGAGCCAGAAGCTGAATGAATGTTTTGACAGGATCAGTAGTCAACCAGAAAAAAACAGGTTACCCAGAAAAAAATAAACAGATAAATTCCCTGAAATCTTCAAGCCAGGTTATGGTGGTTGCATAAATATGTGCAGTTCATTTTGTAACAATTTGCTGAAATAGTATGATAAGAAATGGAGAAATTTGGTGTGAGCCAAAACTTGCATTATTTTGGTAGCAATCACTGTTGTGAGGAATCCTCTGTGAAATTTCTTGTATTTTAGGAGATGATTATAGCCTGTACTGAGATTAGGGAGGAAATGGATGAGACACCCATGTGTTGTTGGAGATGCCTGTGGAACTGAGACAAAGAAGAACCATTTTATTTTGAAAGCCATGGGCTACATATTTGAAGAAGTGAGTTGAATGCAACGGAGTATACTCTGAGCTTCCCTGCACATTGAGAGAAAAGATAACAGCAGGTTCTTCGCTGTGCTGGAAATTTGGCATGTCACTGCAACACATTATTCTCACAGGAAAAGCAGGTATGACAGCGGTGCTGCCTCAGCAGTGTGGGTAAATATGCAGTGCTTAAGGCTGAGTACGGGAAACATGCTGAAATGACGGGTCTGCCCAGAACAAAACAGGAGAATGTGGATGGAAAACTCTTTTGCTTTACCAGCTGTTCCTAAAGTTTCTTTCCAGTTTCCAGTTCCATGACTAAAAACGACCACATAAATGTCAGTAGAATCCAGCTGGATTTTCAACAGCGTAGCTAAGTTTAGAATTAAGAAATTTTGTCTGTATCTATACCTATCTATACTCATATATGGGAAGCTTGCTGGCATTTCCTAGACAAATCTATCTCTAAATTCATCTGTAATGGGATGATGTACCTAGAATTACGATTTCTTAATGTATCCATCGAATTGTGGAGAGTCCTAGCTGCAGTTTATTTGGCTCATTCTGTTCACTAGTGGCAGCATTTAGTCAATGGCTAAACAAGGATGCTTCCTCAGGTGGTGTAAATCAGACCAGCACCACTGACATTAATAGATCTTTGCCAATTTACATCAGATGGGAGCCTCTCTTGGTCTTTCTTCTCAAAATTTATGAGGATTATGGAGATGAGCTGTAGCCCTAGTGTCAAATGCATAATTTATATATATGCCCGGTCTCATCCACAGTGTGATTGCTGTGCTCTCCAAATCTTTACAGACATTCTATGATATATGTAATGTCTACGTAGTGGAAGTCAACAGAAAGAGGAGTAGTCATGGTATATGGATTTTTTCCTTTAGGTACTTTTAGTTTATCTTTCAGCTTAGGGTTGAAGCTTAAAATTATACTTCATAAATTATATTATTGAGTTATATGTGTTTTAATTCGTTTTCACACCTAGTTTTCTTTCTTTTCTGCTAATATTTGCATTGTAAAGGTACTTGTATAGTTTTATAGGTCTGAACATTTTCTTTTCATAGCTTTTTCATATGTTGCCTGCTGAGGACTGAGGAACTAAAGGCAGTTTCTGAGCCTACATTTCACAGAGAGCTACTGACCCTGTTCTGTGAAAGTTTTATATCTGTGAACTAGGGTAAAAATAAAATAAAAACTGATACTAAGGAAACCAGAGCCCTGTAAATCTAGAAAACAACACTTACTGTGGCTTTAGTAGGCTCCTAAGATAACTTTTCCAAATAAATTCAGTATTTTTTATCTAGATCTCTATGCTTTAGTACCAGAGAAATCAAATTCCTGAAACAGAGGCAAAGAAAATAACAAACACACATTTCATTTAAAAAGCCACTCAGTTACCAGTACCTAATTCTCTTCTTTACCCCTGTGGTTTAAACCAGAAAATCAGCCCCTTGGAAAAGAGTAACAAACACATGTGGTCTATATAAGACTTTGGTCTTTTCCCCCTAGGTATCTCAGTTACTTCCTCTTAGTTTGCCGTAGAGACTGAAATTTATAATAGCTATATTTACTTCCCTGTTTGCACATCATCGCTGAGGATATCAAAATATCTCCTGTCTGCTAACTACTAACACAGAATCAAATTTCAAATTGTACTATCCAGGTATCCAGGTTTCTATAAGGTTCATGACACAGATACCTTCCTAGTGACTTCTTATCAGAAGTATCTCACTTTTTCGAAGGATATGAAGGTCTTGAGGACTTAGGATGTCAGTAACATCCCTAAGAACAACAACAGGCTGTGCCTTTTGCCTCAGGGAGACTTTGGCACACCACTTATGGCCATAGCAGAGGTGTGAATCATGCACAGGTATCCTAAATACCAGTCTGGGGTGGGACCCAAGTGTGGGTAAATATGTTGGCCGCGAATGCTTTTAAATAGCTGATTATGGCAAAGCCATGATATATACAATGTCAGGAAACTACATGGGAGGAGATGACAAGATGCAGTAGTGCTGGAATCAGTGTTGTTTTCCAGGGATGACAAGACCCTCTTGGTATTCAAGCCCTGCTACAGAAGTACACTGGCCCACAGGTCTCCATGCATCAAACAGATTGTAGAAAAGGAGAAGTTTAATATTACAGCAAAGAACATATTTGTCTTTTGGCAGCATTTAGACCCAGCTAAAATCAGACACCACGGTGTTTTGCACTTCACCAGTGCATACAGAAAGACAGTTCTCTCCTGAAGACCTTGTAATACAAATATACAGTCCAGCCAAAGAGTAGGAGGAAATCCTCCTGAGTTGTACACACCAGATTATATTGCTCGTTAATTACATTAAATTCTATTCTGGGTTTTGGCAATGGAAAACATCTTGCTTTGTTTCACCCAAGGCTCACCCCTCCTTCTGGAAATCAGTTCCTCCCAAAATGGCAATCAGACTTTAATATGTTAAGCTGCTGAGCAGCAGATGCCAATGGTAACACTGTGGGAGGGGATCAGGACTCTGTTTTGTTGAACATTAATAACAGAGACACGTCTGACTTTTTAATGGCCCCAACATTATTGTCTACTCCTGCCTATATACATGCCTCCTATCTGACCTTCACTGACATTAGTTCCAGTTAGAAATCATGGTCAAGATAATTTATAATTGCATCACTGCAGATGATAGGCATTTTTCTATTCAATTTTTAGATCAATTTCCTATATGACCATGCCTGTATCTCTGTTTACCCTACTCAACAACTCTGAAACCCTGTCGACAGTTTCAAGATAATTAATCAGAAGGTAAGTGGTTTTGAAAGACATTAAAACCCTGTTATTTTCATGAAAATAGGTGATGAAATAGAAATTCAGCACACACCTGTCTTGAATGAAGGGAAGGCTAATCTTATTAGACACAGAGAATTAGCATAAGAAGCTGCTATAATGAATGCTTAAGAAAAGCTTCAGAAACAGATGACTTAGACATCAAATGCAACAAAAAGTGAGGCAGCCATAAGAAATGAAGTTTTATTTTGTTGCTCACAGAACTGTTTGTCTTGACTCTAGAAAAACTAGGTAACCAGAATGGTAAAAGTTCATCTGAATGCAGGGCATGTTTACTTGTTGATCTCTGGTTTATTAACTGGACTATTTGCTGATATGTCATTATTACTCCTGCTCTGAATGCATTTATGGCTCAAGATGTGCTCTCCAAAAATCAAGACTTTATTGGCAAATTGAACAACTAGACTGTCAGTGGAAGCAAAGTCCTTCTGAGTTTCCCTGTGTAGAGAGCAAATAGACTATAATGGCAAACGCAGAGTTTTAATTTGGACCAATACTCCCCACTGAGGTGTAGTGAAGAAGGCTGGCATGACAGGTAGAAGTGCACATCAGAGTCTTAGGGTTTCACAGGCTTTATGATCAGATGAGACCACAAACCCTCTGCATAGTACTGGCCAGTAATGAATTCAATTTTGATATCTATGTATTAAAACAGCAAAGCTATTGAAGTATTTTTGTGGTAGTAGTAACTGGAAACAATGGAGTGCCATATGTCAACCTAATTTAAGAAATTATATTATGGTTTATCCCCAGTCTAGGATGAGGTAAGTGACACAGAAATAAAAATGTCAAAGGAGTTTTGGCAGATGCTTCAAAGCCCTAAAGAACTGCTTTGTAAAATACTTTAAAAGGAGAATGTAGTGGAAAGTACCTTATTTTGACAGAACGGGGATGAGTGCTCATTACTCTCCTGCTGAGCTTACTTTCCTTACTTACCAGCTGTTCCTGAGTATGTCTTATAGATACATAAGCACACACATGTATATGGATTGTATAGAACTGCTGACACCAGTTATAAATGTTGTCTGGAATTTCTAAAACTGAGCTCTAGCACAGTGTTTCTTAATTTACTGGTAAAAATTTTGGATGTTCAAAATAATACAAAGCCCTTCCTGATGCCACTTGAGACTCTACATACAAATTGCTCTAAAACCTCTGTCATTAAAAAGGTACAGGGTGGTTGTAAACCATTTTGGCTGTTGTTGGTACTTATTCAGATAGTAATAGAAGCTAGGACCCTACTGGAGCAGAACCCATGGTACAGTTTATGCCCTATCTGTGTGAAATCTATTTGTGTTTGCACACATCTGGTATAGTTGATACATGTCTTTCTTCCCTCTTTGTACCTTACCTCCAGGTGGTTTGGTCTGGTTTGTGTCTTACAGGGAAGCAGAGTCTGTCTTCTATTTTCTGAGGCCTGAGACATATACATGTGTTTCTGAAAGGGCATAAATGTTCTAACAAGGTTTTTCTGAGACAATAATATGGTTGGTTCTTGCCTTCCTCACATAGTGTATATTTTCTTTTTTCCCCTCTTATTTTAAACGTTGAATTTCCCCTCTCCTCCCTTATTAGATACTGTTATGGAATCATAATTTATTCCACCTGTACATTCATTGTAACATTTCTTTATGCTGATTTCTTTCTCTGTTTTGTTTCTGTGTCAATGTTGTAATAACATGCATATAATAAGCACTTAAATTTGAAATAGCTGAGTACTGCTGGACACTAACTAGGGCAAGTAAACAGTGTTTTTATGCAGGTGTCCACAATAATGTGCATGCAGTAAGATGGACAAAATATAGGAAGGCTGCCAGCTGTTTCTGTGCCTAAACATTTCTGTAACACCATATTTCTCAGATTGTCACACCCCTAAGAAAGGATTATTTAGGGGGATAAAACCTTCCACTCCTACAGTCATATACTGATGAATTTGCTGGAAAGTTGCTGTGTCTCTGCTGGCCAGAGATGCTGGAACACCAACCCTTTAAGTATGGTTTTCCCGTTTTACAACAGTACTGCTGTGACTGACCTTTCCCTGACCAGTCCTGGAGCTGTAAAAGATTAAGTTTGAGATGTGAAATTTAGCATGAAAATACCACAGACCTCAATGAGGGGTAAGTGGATGGCCTAATCATAATGGAAATTAGCTTTGATTTGACTGTGTTAAGGGTCTTCTAAAATTCATCTTTCAAGGCAAAAACTCTTTATAAAGCCGTGGTCTATGTACCTACAGATAACTGCACATACTGACCTAGTATTTTAGTTTTGCAGTAAATTGATCAGATCTCAGAATGGAAGTTGGATTTAGGCAAGGATCCGACAGGCCTGTGCAGGATTTTCAGCTCAGTTCTTGTGGTCATGTTCATCTTCAGCTGGAATACCAGCTCTTATTTTTAAGCAATGTATTTTGTCCTAGCCACCCCTCCACAGTCAGTCCTCTGAAGCCACGGCTTGCCTGAGAGCAACAGAGGCTGTTGCCTGCGCCAGCAGAGAGACGGATGGACAGCTACCACATGCGTGCCCAGTGGATGGGTGGTTTGGACTGGGTGCCCCTTGGCCTGTCAGAACCCTGCACAACATGGAACGAAACATGAGAAGCAAGGGACTAAGCAGGTGGAGGAGGAGAAGGGTGCCAGCCTTTTTTTTGAGGGAGCAGTGGAGATGCCTTTTTTCATCTCTCAGATGCTGCTCTGGTGGAGAGAGAAATCCCTGCAACCACTTATGAAAAGTGCTTGACTTCATTCCCTTTCTACTAGTCCAACTAAAGGGATGGGGAAAGGTGAGAAGAGCTTTGCCTCAATGTATAAATATAAATTTTCCTTTGAGGTCTTGGTGCAACCTCATCAGAATTTCCCAGATGTCCCCACACGTAGTTCACAGCAGTAAGACATGTGAGTCATTATGGCTGATTGGAGAGTGAAGATACTTGTATCATTTTCGAAACAGAAAATGGCATCAAGATAATGTAATGAAATCATAATGCATATTTTTTCTGTAAACATGTACTATTTTCAGGACTCTGAAAGATATATGTTGAATCTTAAAGAGTGCATTCACTGAAAGTTCAAAGCAAAATACCTTATGAAGATAGATATGCCTATATATTAGATAAATAGAATAAAATTAGATAAATAAGACTTGTGTATCTGCTATACATGTACCTATCAATGCCCTATTAAAATAGTTTTGCATCGAATATGATGTGAAAGCAGAACTGTTTCGAAATACAAAGTTTTCAAAGTTTTCCACAGAGAAATAGAAGCTTATTTTAAAAAAAGAGATAACAAACTGCATTGCTACAAGGTAAACATTTTAAAAAATATATTTATGGCACCAAAGGAGTATCTACCACACTGAATTTGTGACTTTCTTCATATTCAGCAGCACTATAATCACTCTATTTAAACAGTTCCCTTGACTTGTGCAATTAGTTTTTCCTGGAGGACTGCCTCATGTTTCTGTGTCTTCCTAATTAAACAGAAAGAGCTTTTGCTTGCAATTGTCTAAAGGGTCTATTCCTGCAAACTGACAAGGAAATCATGCATATAGAGTTTACAGAATTGGGGCCATCATTTGCTTAGGAAACAAACAAAGTTCAGTTAACAACTCTGGTTATCTCTAAAACAATCCTCAGGGTATACATAAGATCTGAAGGTTTCAACAGAAAGTCTTTGATGCTTTTCTCTCCTGTTTATGTAAATTGATTAAATAAGGAGCAGCAGAGAAAGATTCACAGGCATCAAAAAATGAAAACCAGTTCATACTTCTCATCATGATACAAGGTGGGATAGTCCAGAAATACATATATGCTTATTTATATTTAAAGTTTTATTAGTGAAACAATAAGAACATTTTTCACTGTGAATGCAGGGGAAAGAAAATAAATGAGAAATTATTCCCATAATGGGTTGAAAATTTATTTTTTCTGCACTGTCTCAGGAATTCTTCTAGTGCTCTGCCAGTAGTTTCGTAGATTTTCATTTTCTGATATACAAAGACTGATGGAGTCCCTGAAGGGGTAAAAGAAATAGAGACAGCTAATTTGATCTGTTTCTATGGTGAACTTTGGAAATCTTTGCAGCACTCATCTTGTTTGTGCAAAATGTATGAGTCCAGACTGAGCTATTACAGTCCACAGTCCAAGCTGAAATAGTTACTTCCAAAGAAAATGAGCTTTTCCGGTTAGCTTCCACACTACATCTTCTCTACTGAGAAAAGCCAATTTGAGTGTGTACACACAATTATGTCTTCACTGTCTGCGGCAATTTTTCCACATCAACATACACTGAAGCCTTATTTAACGAGGTGCTATAAGGGTGCTGTTATTTTTTCTCAGTTGATCACGGCTAAGTTTCAAGTCCAATTTCAAGTCAGGTTATTTTGGTTCATGACTTAATGTTCCTTGTTTTCTCCACCTATACCTGAAAGGTATAACCTGCTAGAACTATAATGGACTTCCACTCTCCACACAGTAAATGGATATAATACAGAAAAATCTGCTTGTGCTTTCTGCTCTTCAGTAGATATTCATGCTCCACTGCTAAGAGCTGAATGCACTGATTCCATCATCCTGGTTCACAGTCTGTGAAGAGCAAAACTAGATAATCGTGAAAATGTGCATGAATGAGTGAAAAGCACATTTCTAAAGGAACATAAATTAATTTCAGACAGACTCAGGATATTCAAATGCCTGTCAGCTGAACTTTTCATAGGGATTTGGAACTTGCTCAGCAAGTTTGCTGTCTGGACAACCCATGAGAGACTATACGAAATATACAATTAAATCTTGTAGGAAACAAAGTACTCATAGTAACTTTGCATAGACATTACAATTGAATTGTGTTCTCTAGTGGCATAAAAACCCTATACCTCCTTTAAGTTCTCCTGGGCAGAAGTGAAGGGATCTTGGATCAAGATAGAATAGATTTCATTTTCCCCATTAACTTATGCAAAGCCCCCCGTACCTTCACTTCAAATCAGAGCTGCAATTACCACTGCCAAAATGTGGTTTTTTTCATTTTAGTAAGGAGTTGCTCACCTATTATAAAAAAAGTAAAAATCTCATATTTCTACTATCCCACTTGTGATCTTGGGAAAAAATTGAAGTTTATTTTCTGTCTTTGGATATGGACCCGTTAATTGAATACTTTATGGTAAATATGGTGGCCAAGCAGAGCAATGTGATTCTTTTTCAAGTTTTTGGAACAGATGCATAACACTGAAAGTGAATCTGAAGTGTATGTTTATTATCAAACCCAACTTGAAACAACAACATCATTTTTTTTTTCTAATTCTGAACAGAAAAATGATACCGCTTTACAATTCTCCCATTATCAGAAATAATGTTGTTATTGTATAACTAATGTAAGTAAAACACATCATGACTAGCAGACTAGTAGAAAAGGACATTGGATTAAAAAAATGAGAAAAAAACCCTGAGATAACTGAAACTCACAAGAAAGCACATATGGAAGCTCTGCACTCTCCAAAATTTGAACAAAAACCTCAAGACAAAGGTAGTGAAAGAGTAAGGAGGAACTGGAATGAGAGAGGTCTGTGTGATACATGCGAGGACTAGAAGGAAGATTGTGGAAGTGGCTTAAGTGACATTTATATAATATTGGGATAAGAATAAAAACATAAATGAAGACATGGAGTTCTACCCATATTTTTATTATCCAGAATATTTAAAAAAACTTCATGTAGGCCAGCAAGAAAATCTCCTGATTTGCCACACAATTGTTTATTATTATCTAAAGGATCAAAGAGACTGAGAAGGAAGTTCACAGGGTTTTTTTGTGGTTTCTGTCAAATTACAGTTCTAAAACACCACCAAAAAGAGATATCTGGTATATGTTTAAAGTAAGCTGCTCAGGCCATAGAGGCAAATGAACTGAAATAGGATGAAAGTATAATGATGTCTACATTAGCAAGTAGTGCAGATCAACAGGCCTGTACCTGCAGAGAAACAGGTGGCACTGAGGAGCTATTATTCACACCATAAGGATTATTACTTTTGGGGGTATCTAGACTGATTCCATTGATTCAATGCCCGAGATTCATTAGAGAGCATTAGAAGTACCCCTAGAGTGCATCTTCCATTTTAGATTCATCCAAACCCCAGTTGGCATCCCAGAGGTGGTTCTAAAATAGGAATTTTGAGAGTTGGCCAGAAGCTGAGTTACAACTGAACTAAAATGCTAATGCAGATGCAGCAAATACATACGTATGTCCTCTGAGAAACAGAGCAAAAATTAGTCTGCACTCTCTGAGCTGTTTTTGATAGCAGTCACCTGCCATAGCAGAACTCCTATTAATAAAAAATTTGTATGCTTTATTAATGTACAATATGTTTTTTATTTAGCAGCTGAGATCTTTATATCATGGAGAAACTGACCTTTATACTTCAGGTTTAAAAAGTTGAAAAGATGATTAAGACAAAAGAAAGGATAGATGAAATACTCAAAATTTTAAAATTCTAATGTTTTATGTAAAAACACACTTCTTATTTCATACCCACTCCTTATTTTGTATCCACCTTTATTTTATGTGTCAAAGACAGAATCTGCATGAGAATTCAGAATTTTTAATTTCTTCTTTTTTTGTTTTTTAATATATTACTGTTGAAATTTTTCAGACCCTAACCCTAACCTCTGAGTTCCTCAAATCTTCAATAACGGTTAAATATTTAAAATACAGAATGAATTTGATACTAGATAACAGTGTAAACCTTGGGTAACTGCATTCCACTCAAATGCCTCTAGTTCCACAGAAGTTCATGAGGAATATATTTCAGCCCCATTTATGTATATATATATTAATACGTTGAAGCTGGATAATTTCCATATATGGTAACACTGTGCACTTTTAGAAAACTGTGTTTCAAAACGTTAAAAAGTGTTTCTTTATAGAAACAGATAGAGGAAATTATTTTAGCTATTTCATATGTGCATTATCTGAGTCCTGGACAGAACAAATAATAGGGATGGAAAAAATTCTTCAGTGCATTTCCTTTGCAAAGATATTGCTTCACAATGTGCACAGAACATCATTTAATAGTTCTGCTTTTTTGAATGTCAACCAATAATCTGTTCTCAATATCTATAAAACACATAGTCCAAAGGACCATATTTTAAACAGGAAAATAAGAAGTTAAAACCAGCTAACAAGTTGTGGCTGTTCCACAGCTGTCGTCTAGGAACAACCATGACTTGGAAGGACCTATTGCACTGTCCAGGATTCAAGCAGTGAGAAAACACATTCTTAATTCTAACTGTAGTTCAGCACCTGATCTTTAATACTGCTAAGTTCATGTTAATAGTGAAAGCAGTATTAGCTTGACCTACAACTTGTTTTGCAATATGTGTTTAGCGTTGTAGCTCAGGTGTCTGCAATGTCTGACACTATTACATGAATAGGAACACCACATTTTTAATTAAAAAAAAGTCCTTTTATTACTTTTCTTCAAAGTACTTTAGCTTTTAAAGTATTTCTGTGCAAAGTGAACTACCAAAAATAGGGTATACCTCAAATTGAATCTTGTAAATGGTAAACTCTATGTTAGAGGAAAGAAATGTCAGGGGACTGTTATATACAATCATATGAAACATCTTTGCTGTAATTAAATGTAAAATATTACACTTTAGCTCTAGCTGAGTATCTTAAGCTATTAGGTAGCAGCTGAAAATTGTACAGTCAAAGTACAAAGTTTAAGAGTTTTTGCATATCTTTTTCTACTCTTCATGATTTTCTTTCCATGTCATAAGCATTACAAGAATTTAATATTGTGTACCTCTAAAGAATTTATGAATCTGTTACTTTTTTGCAAACATGGAGATAAAAAATGTATAAAGACAAAATTACCAAAAGCAGAAGATCAAAACCATTTGGTTTTCCCTGAAAGATTCTAGCAGAGATAATCTTCAATCTTTGACAGAACAGAGGTTTCCTAAAAAAAACCAGTTGTGTAAATACATGAGATAATGCAATTATTGGCAACATTATTTGTGCAGAAAAGTACAGACATTATGCAACCACCATTATTACAGTGATATTAATGATACTAACCTACTTCAGGGTTTTTCTTGATTTCTACTATCCTAGAAAACCCAGAACTTTAAAAATCTAAAGCAAAACAATGAATTTTCCAATTAAAAGAAACCCACCATGAAAATACTTAGAATTCACATTAAGAAATGCTTTTACATATGTACACTGTCCTTGTAGCAGGTCAGTATAAAACACTGAGAAGACCCTTCTTTCCCTTTACCAGTTTTACAGGTTCACACAAATGGGTTGTCTCCTTAGATATGCTCCAAGCTTCAGACCTATGATAGAGTTGGTCTATTAAACAGTTTGTTGTTAAATATTTCATTGTTATGAGTTCATACTTAAACCTAAAGAGCAATTTGTGAAAGAATGGAGTGTTATAGATTTTATTGCCCATAAAATAACATGAAATTAACTTTCAGAAAGCCGCAGAAAGATTCTGGGAAAGGGTGGCTTTCTTTGCATTTTACTGCTTCATGGTGTATATTCTGTTTACTGTTTCCCTACAGTAATGCACAGAATGACTGTTAAATCTGTTGTGCAAATAAATTGATTGGTAACTCTGAAGTTTGTTAGCCAACTGTACCCGTTCCTTTTGGGGTGGTGCCACTACAAATGTCAGCATAGCATCACTGAAAAGATCTAGTTTGTGAACCTTGATTCAAGCTTGGATTATTTATTATGCAAGGAATGAAATTTTGCACAGGTAAAATAACCCACAACAGCTGTTGTTGTAATGCACTTTTATCCAGGAATCAACACAGATCTACAGATGGATGTGTTGTCTGGGGAAGAGAAGCTAGAAAAGAAATTATCATCTAGTTTATTCATTTTACATTATTCTTCAACCTGGAGCACTGGTTTCAAGCTAATTTTCATAGAGGAAGTAGCTACACTTCCATCACTTAAACACCTGCCCCTTTTGGCAAAACATGGGACATGGCCTGCCTAGCTTTAGCAGACTGAACTGAATATATGAATTTCTGCAGTTAATAATTTAGGATGATTTTATTCTGCCCTATATCTGGTTGTTATTCAGCCTTTTCAAAGCTGAAACCTCTTTTTATATTTATCTGCTTCAACTTTTTATGTTGGACTTGAAAAGAAAACCTATCAAACTATTAAATAATAGATAATAATAGATATATTATCTGCAGTGAGAAGGAAACCTCTGTCAGATACAGTGTTTCAAGAAAAAGAGAACAAGATTCTTCCTCATTTTGGACTGTACACTATAATTTTTGAGATTTTATCTTTGGAGTTGAGTATTTTCTGGCCTTGCAAATACATGAAGTGGTCTAGATAAGATTCCCCTTCTCACTTGAGTGGATACTGTAGAAATAGATCCAAACAATTCTATTTGTATTTATGGCAGTATAATTTCACTAGAGCTGAATGCCTTGGCAGAATCAGAGTAGCAACTCAGTCAGGGCTTACATACACTTCATGGTCACTGTGTTGCAGTTAAAATCACCAGATAGTGATGCAGGTAGTGCTTTCTCTCAGAGATATGAAAATTGAATTTACTGTTGAGGCATATACACTCAATCATTTTTTTTTTCCAGGCCATTTACACATTAGATACAGAGCTGCAGTCACGGGAACATGATATGTTCTGCCTTTCTAACAATTAGTGCACTCCATCAGCACTTTCTTATGTTTCTGAGATGTGGAGAGAGTAATAATAGTGCCTAGTGATTTTCAGACCTGTGAGCTCAACTGAGGAAAACACTGAAGGGATAAAAACAACAGTTGAAGAATTTTAGCAAGATACTCAAAAAGGAGAGAGAGACAATGGCAGTACTTCAGTCAGAAGTCTGTTGATATCATCTAAGAACTATAGAAAAATGGAAACTGGTTAAAAAAGCCCATAAGTAAAATGGGAAATGAATGGGTCAAAGCTTGCATATTATAAATTAGGCTTAATTGGTGAATGAAATAATGTGAAGGAGGTTAGTTCCTTTTTCCCTTTTCCTTTTTGAACAAGTCAGCTCAGGAGTAATGTGGAAAAGGATTATGTTTCATTTGAAATGTGATTCTTTTTGCTTTTCTCTCTCCATTCTCTAGCTCTGTAAACTTTTGGACTGTTCTGTACAACATTAGTATGATGAAATGAAATTGTCCATCCAGCTCTGTCCAGTCTGAAATTATACCTCAGCTATAAGTACTGCCAAAAAGGGCTATAAATATGCCAAATCGTTGCCAGAAGGTTACTTAGACTAACACTTGTCTATGCATTAGCATGGACCAGTGCACAGACTTTCTCATCACTCACCAGTGTGCACCATAAACTTAAATTGCTTGTTTTGCTGATAGCTGCAGCTGTGGGGAATCTTTTTTGCTGATATATAGGATTTTATTAGCTTGTTGAAATGAAACTGTAATTGATATGAATAGTTTTGTTATGAAACCAGGATCTGAAAGTAGGAAGACTTCAGTGTCTTGCCAAATAAACATATTCTGATCAGACTGATTGTGTGGTGACTGTACGTGTGAAGAAGATAAGGGGGGTTAATGTGTAGGCACGATGATGCCTGGAAAGATGGTAGTTCTCTTAAGAAGAGAGAAGGAAAAACTATGTTTCAAGGTCCTATCTCTCACATTAAAGAGAGTGTGCCTGGCTTATGACTTGTTTGATTTGGGTAAACTGAGAAGCAACTATTTTAATCACTGATGTGAGGTATGGAGATGTTTATAGTTTGTTATTTTGCTGTAGTTATGTAAAAGGTTTGCTTACTAGCAGACCAATAAAGTCCTTGAGTTTGTCTTCTATAGTCACCTTGATTCCTTAAAACAAAAATTCTTATTGTATTGGAAAGAAGGGCCTCTGACTGCTGTGCGACGTGCAATTTTCAGACTTAGGAAGATAATCAGGATCCAGAACAAAAGCTGTTGCTGCAGACTTGTCAGCTCAAAGTATCTTCTTGACTGAATGTTTTCCTGTCTTCCACCTGAGAACTGTCAGAAAAGGCTGTAACTTTTCCAACTTTTATTTTCTGATGACTTAAAATTTGTGTCAAATTCAGGAACATCTCTCCCACTTTCTTAAAGATCACTTCAAATTTCAACAGGTATAACCTTCTTTATAATGAAGCAAGCACTTGATACAATAAAATACTCAAACTGAATGTAATTAGTCCAAAAAAATTGCTTTCTTGTCTGTCCTGAAAACTTAGTCCATTTTAATTTAATCGTCTTTGGTTTTTTCTTTACATATATATTTCCAATTTTTGGCATGGATTTTCTAACATTGCAAATCCATGAAATTTACTTAACTTCATTGTAACAAGTTTATGTTAATATTTCAGGGCTTCTGGGCCCAATAGTTCAAACGAAATTAATGCAATGTGACCTTCCTAAAGAAAAAAGATATATGAAAGAAGAGATTCTATAAATCTTACTGTACAGCTCAAATTATAATTTTCACATTTGATGATAAAATATACCTTAGAAAGTGCACTTTTCTAATTTATAGAAAAAAATATATTTATCTCAAGCTTATCTACTTCAGTGAAGGAACAGATACATTGATTTACTGACAACACTGAGCACTAAACTGATATAGCCCCAAACAGCCATCCCAGACCTCTGGGAGGTTGTCAGTGAGAGCCACAGGTCTTTGGTCATGGGCAGGGTGACCAAATGGCACTATCACACCAGTCATTATATGTAAGTAAGTTGAGCTACCTAACTCTAACGTTAAAGACATTCTGTCCTGTTGACAATCAGCACCTGGCTATACCAACATAGAAGTTTATTATTCTGCGTATATGCGAGAGCACAATGGAGTTTTTCTAAGTTACACAGAGGTGTCTGACTCAAATATAATTTGTTCTTACATGTGAATAAGAAAAAGCCAAAGGAAGGATGACAGGTTTTGGCCACTAATGGTAAGGTCTCATAGCTATATAAACCTGCTATGAATCTTAGCTGCTGCTGTTTGTCATCTTTTTTGTGTTGTCACACATGTTGAACAGTGAAATCATTACATGAATGCCTCAGTGCATAATTCTTCTTCAAGGCTGAAGACCTTTGAGAGATCCAGACAGACGAACAAGATCCTGGCAGTGTCTTCAGGGCCTCCTGTGTGTAGGTGGCCTCTTCTTGGTGAGCAGCAGAGAAAGGAGGCAGAATGCTCATTCTTTTCTGCCCTGGGAACCAGGGAATCCTTGTTCCTGAGTGACCCTAAGGGACAATGTGGCATTCCAGAGCTCAGAAATGTTGGGGGTCTATATCATTTCCATGCAGGGAAGCATAGAGAAAAGAAGCTCCAGAATGACATCCAAATGGGCTCTCGTGGTCTAGTTCTATGCATTAAACAGTTCATACCTCTGAAAGATAAATTTGGGTTATTTACTAAACAATTTTATCAATTACCTTCTTAATGATGCTGATTTATGTCCTGGGATTCCTATAAATGCATAGAACTCTCACCTTCCCACCCCTCTCAATAAACTGTTGGCTAACATCTTCCAGAGTTCTTTTGAGGAATCTTTTGAAAAGTAATATAAAAAAAAGGAAAAAAATAAGAAGAGTCTGTGGACTGAAAGCAGTGGTATTGATCCAGACCTACGTGACTTTACAATAAAAAAGAACAACAGCTTGGCATCATAGAAGACCTATTTTATAATTTTGAACATACAGCTGAAGACCTATTACTCACAGGACAGATGGATAAACAAAATAAGGGCAGAGGTCTAAATGTGAGTAGCTGTTAATTTGAATGCATAAAAATTACCATCACTGAAGAAACATACTTTCTGGTAGACCCAGGTGAGTCTTTGGGCTGTCTGAAACCCACAGAAAAGTCTAGGCTGAAGTGTCGTGGCTTTTTGCTAACATTTACAAATCATGAGATTTAATGAAGGTCCAACAGTTTTGTTAATATATTAATTAAAAAGCAAAAAGTCACATTGAAAGAAGATATTGTACATGTATGATGTTAATGAGTCTGTCAGGTCTAAAGAAAATTGTTACAGATGTTTCTTTTGTATAAGTTCCACAAAAATAAGGCCTCAAAATCTGGTATATTAGTGTCTTGAAAATAAAGCGATTACAGAGCAATGGATCTCAGAAAGAAAAGTCTTGCACTTCTCCTCCCTTTTCAGTGTAAAGAAATAAATAGATCAGGACAGAACTGAGTACAACATAAATATGTTTTATTCTGAATGGATTATGGGAGAGGAGGATAAAATATGACAAAAACAATAGTATAATCTGTAATACTTGCAGAGGTACTGCCAGGAAATCTTCCAGGGAAACATTTTCAAAAACTCAGAAATACACTTTACAAGAACCGCAAGGTTATGATAACGTTCATGAAGATTAAGATACGGAGACTCCCGTGTTTTCAACTGATTATACTTAGGTAACTCCGCCTGTAATTTCCTACTACCAAAGATTATGATAATAATTGATGGTTGGTCCTAAAATACCAGGACAAAACAAAACAGAACAGGATGGTGAGATAGAAGGATAACAGTAAATAGTAAAGCAGAACTTAGATAAAAAAATAAAGGCAAAGAACATTGCAAGAATAATGGATAAAAGGACAGTTCAGTACAAATAGATACAAAAAATTGATCAGACAGCTGAATCTCTATCACCTGTCTCAGAGCATATAAAATATAGAATGAAAAAAATGAATGCAGAGAAACTAACTGCTTGTTCCACTGGTGAATGATAACAAACTGCAGAGACAGAAATAAAAATCTTACTGTCTATAGACTAGTAATGGATCAGAGTCCTTATTATATAAACCTTTAGACTTCATAAAGTGACACAAATAGAGAAAATAGGGATAATACAATTCTGCAATTTCATATATAAAATCCTGCAATCCTACATAATTAAAAGTGAAAGAACAGAGGAATAGTGGAACTAACAATGGATCTGTGTCAATTATGAAAGAAGAATATACGAAGGGATGTGAATATATCCCAGACCTTTAAGTGTGAATGTATCCCAGACAAAACCAGACAGCTTGCAAAGCCTGCAATTTAGCAGTATGTTGGTATGGAGAAATCACCGGAGAAATCACCAGAGAAAACACAATGGCACTGCCATTAGAAGTCTCCTCTGATGAGAACAAACAGGTCAAGCTGGGTTAGGAACATAGGAGCTTCCACTACGAATTAAATCAGTAATTCATTTGTACTGTTATCCTATCTTTGACAGGGAGCAGCTATCAGTGGTTCAGAGAATAGAGGAAAATATTAAAATGCATACAATTCTGGAATGACCATCTCATTGGTGAAGTTTTCTTACTGTTTCTATTGATTAGAGGTTGGCTTGTCATCTACAGATTTAATCTTATGACTGCATTCAAGGAAACACTTTAAATATAACAGAAAATATTGAACTTTATGCACGTACATATTTTTACCTTTGAGTGTGTACAAAAATGTCTGTGAAAATAAAAACAGCTGTAGAGCTGGAAGGGAAAGATTGTACCCCAGGCATCAAAGTATTTTACTCTGCTTTTAAGGCTGGCTGAGAAGCTGTGGTAACACTCCCTGTTCTTCAGCCTGTTGATTTCTATGTGGAAGTTCTGTGTTGGACCAGAAATATCCACAGTTTAATTAAAGTCAAGTAAAATAAACAAATCTTCCTTTTCAACACTTTTTTGCCAAAGAACAAACAATTTCAGAAGTGGAATTCTAAAAAGCACCCCCAACCCTTAAGCAAGTCTTAAGAATTTGCTGTGATGATTGGCAGAATAGGAACACACTGACTTTTTGCAAGGCCACCCTGCCATTACCTCTCCAGTTTTTGTTCTGGGCCTTAGGGATTTTACACTTACTTACTTCCCCAAAAGCTTTAAGTAGGTATTTTTAAGCACTGTTGACTGCTTCCAAGCTGTCAGTGATTTGAAATTCCTTGCTTGCCCTTCCTAGTCCTCTTCCAGCTTATGCACGAGATGGTTTTATATTTGCTGTGTTCTAAGACACACAATCAGAACACTTCTTTTTCAGTCCTGTATGTCTTGACATCTCAACACAAAGTGATTCAGGTATCCCAAGCAGTTGCTGAAGGAAATGCTGATGGCATCATTATACTTGGGTCAGCATAGTGGTGTCCTCGCCTAATCAGGTACCCAGAGATGAAGTGCTAAGTAGCCTAGCACTTCAGTAAAGCAGCCTTATTTATTCCAGGACCCGTGTAGCATCTGGATATTGTCCTTGTTTGAGCTGAGCATGGCTGGACCCTGTTTAAACTCCTTAATGCCACCTCCATTTCTAAATAGTACACTTTAGTATTTATTTTTCTTTATATTTGTGTTAAGTTTTTGGAAATAAAATACACACATTCATGGGAAAAAGAAAAAATCACTATATGGTACATGTCACATTAGACTAGACGAATTTAGGTTGCTCTAAATTGATGGCTATTCAATTTATATACCCCACTATACACTGATCTATTTCAAGACTGCTCAGAATGAAATTAAAGATTTAAGAAACATTTACTATTCTTCCACTGCATTTCTTCTTATTATTTCCTTTATGAAAGATATTTTCTTTGAATTGTCTCTTACAAACTTCAGGAAATACTTATCTTGAAATGTAGAAAAATCCCCAAACAGTGGACTTGGTTTTCAGCTGGTGCAAATCAGGCTAAATTAATCAGAATTGTAAGAACATTAACATGAATTCTTTACATGAGTGGGATATTTTTTGGTAATAGGAAAACTGATTTCACCCTTCTTCTCCCTTTCACACATTTGTTTAAAAAATCCAATGATATGGGGTTTTTTTTCTGGATCTAGGAAGCCTTTTTCCCCCACTCTTCTGGGATATATTTTTTGAATCTGTTTGCTCACACAATGTATTTGCAAAAATTAATAGAATATTTGGATGAATAGCTACAGTCTGCAAAGAGGGTGACTGTGGAACAATGTCCACATGTCACCTGCTCTTAGTCAGTATATAATAAAGAGAAATATCTTAAAAAAAAACCCAAAACAAAATATCTCCAAAAAACCCCAACAAATCTATTCCATGTTTTCATTAAGTGACTGCCATTTCTGGAACAGGAACCTTTATCTTTCCTCGAGACCTGTCCTGCTAAGAGTTTCAGAGTCCAGTAATAAGACAATTCAGCAGATGTTTCTAGCTGATTTCACAGTAAGCTGGAGGTTGGATTAGGGACAGGCTTCTGGTCACAGTGATTGCAGATGAGGGGTGGAGAGGGCTTTCTGCACCTAGCATCTTTATAGGCTGCCTTGCTAAGAAGACATCCTAGGCTGAAGTTCATCTTTTGTTGGTAGCTCAACAGGTTGTTCAGCTCCTAAGAAAGCTGAAACAGGAAAGGTGAGAGTGAGTGAAAGGTATGATGACTCTAATCTCTCAGGTTTGTAATTAACAGCATTTAAAAATATGGATGAGTACCTCTTTACAGAATGTAGGGAGGCCTTGCTCCCTGCTGGTCCAGAAAATGATTGTCACAAACACTGTTAAAATTAAAAAAAAAAAAAAAAAAGGAAAGCTCTCAATACTAATGCATGAAGCACTTGTTTGGGAGCAGGGAGAGAACTCATCTTCCTTATAAGAAAAGTCTTTTATTTATTTTTCACTGTGTGTACTGCCTTCTTTCCTCCTTTACTAAGCAATTACACGTAATCCTCCTCCTCCTTTTTTCCAGGGAAATCCACACTCTTCATATAGCTTTGGACCCAAAGTTCATTACCCTGAAGTGCCTTCCATGTTTGGAGACTGAGATTTAAGAGTATCCTAAGAGTGTTTATGGGAAGAGAAAATAAAAAGGACATCAGAGGATGGAGAAAGCATCCTATGTCTCTGATGGATTCCTCTTCCTCATTGTTGCTACTTCTCTATGTTCTCAGGGAGCTCTTGAGCCTCTGGCTGGGAGCCCTTCCCTTCTGTCCTGCACACCCAAAGGAACTTCTGATAACCCACCTAATTCTTCTGAGACATAATGTTTTGGTAAGTCAGCATCTGGAAAACCCTCAGAACAAAGGTCTTATTTGGTGATGAGCAGATTGACCCCTCAAAGATTTGTACAGATAATACTTGCAAATCAGCAGGGCAACCAAAAAAAGTTAGCACAAGACAATTTGTTAACACAATAGCTAATAACGACACCATGTACCTATGTCATCTGACGGTAATACATGTTATATGAAGATGGTAACAGTACACGGATCTCAGTCAAACCTAATTGGGCCCCAGATATGGTTATATTTCTCCTTATATTTTACAATGTATAAGGCAGTAGCAACTCTTAGCTTACAGATAACGTCAAAGGAAAATGTGTAATGTATAACCATACTAAGTTTGGATAGATTTTATGAGAATCTGAAACTGTAAACTCAGCATAGAGAGCTAAACATTTCAGTAAAAATCTCTATATGGGTCAACAAGGTATACTTTGTAAACTTGTTTTCAGCTATTAACTTCAGCTCATGGAATTTCCTGCTGCTTATATCACTGCCAAAGCCTGCTCCATAATTGTTATGATAGCAATTTTTGCTATTGTTATCAGCACTTCAGCATATCCATATTAACAGCCCCATGCAGGAGATATCAGTACAATATGTGATACATAGTTTTTTTTTGTTGGTGATGTTTTATGTTGAAAATATGGGAAAATTAATTGCACTGCTGAAACTGGTGATATACAGTTACGATACTTTTGATTAAAAGCAAAAAAGAAGAGAGACATTGGGTAATAGGATATTATTTTCTCCCCATATAATGGGGTTTTAATTGAAAATTTAGATGAAAATTTAAAAATTAAAAATCAAAACATAATGCTACTTAATAGGAATAATATGTCTTTATATTAAGAAAAAGATTGGGAAAATATGCAGTGCCATTTTCAGATGTATTTTATTTTATAATATTGCAACATAATACTAGAATAGAGTCATAACAATGATTTTACAGGAACAGCAAGAAAAAAGTTGAAAAAATGTAGGTTCCCTATATGAACCAGACAATTTACATGTTTGTTCAAGCTTCAGTGAGATTACAGGTGAACTCTATTACCTTTGACATGTCCTTTGCATATAAGGCTGTCTGTTCTCTGGGCTTGTGTTTGTTTAATGCTTATTTCTAGAGTTTGGCCAACTTTGCTGCTAAATCAGGCCCAAAGTTTTCAGCAGCTTGCAGGAAAGCATCCTCACTAAAACCAGAACTCATTTCTAACAACACCCAAAGAGACTGCAAGGAATTGTTCTGCGTGAAGGGTGGCTTTTGCAACTTGTTATTTGCACCTGAAAGGCACATGAACCCACAGGACATAGAAAAAATTGTTCAAGTTGGATGACCTGATCCTTGATTCAGCACAATTCTTGAGCTTCAAGAAGCAGAGCTTTAGCTTGATAATCAGGTTTTGGCATATTGACATCCATTACCTTTTTTTTCCTTTACTTGACAGACACCCCCTGCTCTTAGACTGTCGTTAATCCAATTCTCCATTATCTGTAGTGCATAGTATCTATGCAAAAGCAGGGAAAAAAATGAAATGTGTGACTACATGTAAAAAACCTTGAGAACAGCACATCTTAGATTACACAGGTAATTTATAAACTCTCTTAGGAGTACAGTTAATATTACTCTGGAGTATATGAGTTTCTGAAACAAAGGAAGAATTCAACTGTTTTTTAAAACAGGTCTCAGTACCTGTCTTTTTGTATGAGCTGCCAAATCATGAGTGTGTTGAGAAAGTTATGTGCTTATGCCTTTGGACAAGGGTATGGAGCTTTAAATGTAAATTTCTCTGTTGAGTTCAGACAAAGGGACACTGCCACGTGTGCAGAGGAGGTTCTCCTTTAGTAGTGCCGTGTGAAGACAAACATGCCAAGACAGGTCAGGAAAGAAAGTATTAATTTACATGAACACAGTGAACAAGAAAAGCAGCACATGAAAATATTTAATTACAGAAGAGGTGCATTATGCACTCTTTGGTCCAGCTTCTGTAATTGAAAGATATTGGAAAAAAATATTTTACTTCCCTTTTTAAAATTTAATAAGCTCTGCTCACAGACAGACACACTCAAATCCAATGGAATATTTCTCAGTTTCAAAATACTGGAAACATACTCACACAACCACAGTGTTTGTCAAATGAAAAAGAGCAGTTTGACATGGAGAAGAAAAGAGCATTCCTCTGAGCCCTCCATTGCAAATTTGAGAGTTGAGAAACCTGGATAGCCTAGATAAGATTCAAACAGGCATCAAAACATGAAGTTCCTCCTTTGAACTGAACCCTGCTACCTCAGTTTCAGAAGTGCTTATGACATCTACAAGACGCTGTAGCAAAAGACTGAATGACAACGAAGAAAGGGTACAGCTGAAATGTTGGTTTTTAAGCAAGGGAGAGTTGCAAAGCACAGTTCCTGAGAGCAGCAACAACAAAAACGGCAGAGTTTTTGTTCATGTTAAAAATAAAAACTAGAAATGTTGTCTACCTTCCTCTCAGGCACTTGTCACAATATAAACTGCTTCCACTGATGTCAGCTGAAAAGTCAGTTAGTCGCTTTACCTTTTGGTAAACTTTACATTGTGGTTGAGCCAGAATGAGCATTAGATCAAGAAGACTTACCTGTTCCTTAAAGAATGGATAGCATAGACACATTCCTAAGATCACTGCTGTTTTTCAAGTTGTCTTGATTTACTAAAATCACACTGTAGATGAATATCAGGCAGAAGTACCTGCCACTTAAGCTTAGAGCTAGAACTATTGAATTCCACAGTGCATAAAGTGAATTACATTATTTTTTCCATTTTGGTTAGAATAAATTTCCCTCAGGAAGACTGTGTATGTTCTGTCAAATTTCTTATCTTGAAAAAACCCACAAAATCTATTGCAAAAGACCCTATGTAAACATTCTGCTTTGACAATTTTAAACATTAAATGTCTCCAGTTCTGTGGAAGGAGTTTTAAAACATGAAAGTCTTTAAAAATCCACAGTCAGAGTGAAACACTCAATGATTGAAACTAGGTGTTTTGAACTATTGTAACATTGTTTACTTTACATATTCTCACTTCATGAAAATGTGAGATTTTTCTTTTTTTCTTGTGCTAAAGTTGTGAAAAGTACAAACCAGGAAATGGGCAAATAACGGAAATCTTAAAAATTATACCCAGTTGGAAAATAAGATTTCTGTTCAGCTCTACAGAAAGACATAGATTACTATGAAATTCACGTCGGTGTGATGGTAAAAAGATGTTGTACTGTTTCTGTGAGCCTATCAAACTGTTTGTCATCCAGAAGATTTACCTGCTGCAAAAATAATGCAGACATCCTGGCTCTGTGGTGTGCTTTTCACCTCACTGCATGTATGAACAGATGGATCTATAGTTCATGGAACATGCCTTGAAAAGCTAGAGGACAGTGTTATTTTTGTGTTATGGGAGGAGCTGAATAAGCTAAACAGCATTCATAGAATCACAGTCACAGAGCCAGAGAAAGGCTGAGGTTGGAAGGAATGTCTGAAAGTCATATGGTCCAAACTCCTTTCTCAATCAGGACCACCTAGAGCCAGTTAGATAGGACTGTGTCTAAATTTTTTTTTAGTATCTCCAAGGATGGAGACTCCACAACCTCCCTGGAAACCTGTGCCAGGGCTCAGTCACTCTCACAGTAAAAAAGTGTTTCCTAATGTGCAGAGGGAACCTCCAGTGTTTTAGTTTGTGCCCATTGTCTCTGGTCCTGTCACTGGGCACCATTGGAAAGAGCCTGGCTTGGTCCTTTTGCCACCCTCATTTCAGATATTTATATGCATTAATAAGGTCCCCCTTTGAGCCTTCTCTTCTCCAGGTTGAACAGACCCAGTTCTCCCAGCCTGCCCTCACAGGAGAGATGTTCCAGTCCCTTCATCATCTTCATGTTGTTTAGATGGATTCCTTCCAGTATACCCATATCTCTTATACTGGTGGGCCCAGAACTGGACTAAGCACTCCATCCACCAGCTGGCAATGCTTTGCCTCATGCAGCCCAGGATGCCATTAGCCTTCTTTTCTGGAGGAGCACACTGCTGGTTCATGTTCAACTTGTCCACCAGGTTCTTTTCAACCAAGCTTCTTTGCAGCTGGGTATCCCTCAGCACATCTAGTGCCTAGGGGTGTTCTTCCCCAGGTTCATTCAGATCTGTTGCAAACTTAGTAAGTCAATGACATTGCCAATATTTGACATGAAAGAAGGGATTTCATAATGGTTTTATTCTTTCATTCTCAGAAGTAGACACTGTTATTCTTCATTAAATTTTGACTTAACCCTGGGATATATATCAAGCTCAAGAAGAAGAAAATACTGGTTAAAAATAGCTTTACTATTCAGACAAAATGCACTCACCAGCTGTAGCACTTCTTTTGCTTACCAGTCAGTCAGTGACAGTAGTAAATTGTCAGACAGTTACAAGGATATTTTTCACTCTTGTTCAGACCTATTCATCCTCTTGGGTTGATGATGACACCTGTATCCATGCTGAATTTCGTGTTATTCTGCACTGCTTCCAATGGGGCTGAAGATGGAGACACTTACTGCCATGCCAGGCTGCCATGCATGTGAGTAGGACACCCACTGGCATGGGGAAAAGCCAAGGTGATGCAGGGCTAACATGAGTTTTCTAACATATAAACATAGACTGAGATTAAGTCTGATTCATAAACAAGTAATTTACTAACAACATGTGAGAGTTCTGGCAAATCTGGGAATTAATGCAGATTGCTAAGGTAAAATTTTTTTTTCTCAATTTTAATGTTGCTTTGCTACTGCAGTTGAAAGTGTTGTTATGTCCTTATGCTCATCTTCCTCCTTACACTTTAAAGTTCATTATGTTGTATTTTTCTTTTCTTGCATTGTTATTTGTATGTTAAGAAAAAAAACCACAACATATTCTTAACAATTTAAAAATCCATTTCTTCAATCTGAACAAAGGTAAATGTGGATGAAAAACCTTTGTAACATTTCTTCTTTCCAAACAGATTTTGTTTACAAGAGGCTTTTCACTGCTGTTCTACTTTTCAAAGGCAGATATTGTAACTGCTTAATAGTGAGACAATTTTTCTTCTTCTTCACTGCTTTGAGGAACTGAAACAGAAAGAAAGAAAGGAGTTCTCATGCTGTTTGGACAAATTAAATTCATATCAGAGGAAGGGCTCTGCACAACTCAAAATGTTATCCTACAGAGTAAGATGTCTATGGGATAGGCAACCATCAGAGTAAATATCACACAGCCATAAAGATAAGAAACTGATCATTGCTAGAACAAATTTCTACTACATGCTTCACACTTCTGATTAATGAAAACTTCTGAAATCTGAATTGGACTATCAGAAACCACTTAGCACATCAGTGTGTTTTGATACGAAACACCATCAAAGAACACTTTATATCATTTCAGGTTATTAATTGTTAGGGTGTGATTTTACACACACACCCCCACACCCCATTCTATTATTAGTTGTAAGTATAGCCTACATTTCATTTAGATCTAAGGAGCAAGAACATAAAAGTTTAAGGGCCACTTCCCTAAAACAAATTTCCTTGTGTTTTTCCATTATGGTAGTACAACTATTTGCGCTTTCTAAAAAATGCCGTCACATCTGAATTCTACACCCCAACACACCCCACACACCCCTTAGTGTCTTTTTCTTTGACCTTGTGTTTGTGTGTGAGATTCATGTAGGACCCTTCCTGACTGAACTGTACTCCTTTTTCCCCCATGATCCAGTCTGTGGAGATCTGTAGGGCAACAAAGATAACCTACTGATGGCATGAATTAAGACAAAGGTTGAAAGGTTTGCTAAGGACAAGTGTGAATTGCACGCGCAATGCAGGGACATGGATGAATCTGGCTCAGCTATCAAAAGGGAAACAGATAGCAGTGTTTTGCCCCAAATACAGTAAAAACTACAGTAGTACACCCCTGCCCTGCCTAAGTGGTGTTACACATAGAAAAACAACATTGAAAACAGGGGCATTCACCTTCTTAGTTCCTCATTAGTTCCTTAGATATTCATTGCTTCCTCTCACAGTTGCAAACCTGCAGCCAGTCCTGTTGTCCATCAGCTTCACAGGTCACATTAGGACCTGACTCAAGATGATAGTGACAGCTGCCACAGAATGAAATTAAGAAAAATAATTAGGATATCATGAAAGCAACATGTGAACATATGATCAAGATGAAATTATCTTCTTAAAGTACAAAACTCAGTGAAAGCAGAAAGCTTTGTGCTAGTGTCTGTGATCCTGTAACTGCCTATATTCACCTTCAGTGAAAACAGTATGCACTTCTCAGCACAAAATGCCAGTGCTCGTCTAGAGTTCAGGTATACAAGGAATCTGTATATCATTGTCACTGCTGATGACTAGAGATAGACAGTAAATACCTATTTCTCCAACATGTTGGAAGCTTGTTACAAGGATCTACAGAGAGAAGGGAAATTGTAGATAAATCTGGAAGCAGAAGGACAGTGGCTGTTCACTGTCTGCTGTGGTATGCATGGGGTTAATTTTCTAGAACAGCTGGGACTGTTTGCTCTTGTTTATTTGGAGTTAGGGAATGGGTGATAAATGGAGGCCATATTGTAGTGTTAATCATTCACTTTTTGTAGAAGGTGTAGACAGTCATAAAAAATGAGTATAGGAAATTTGTGAATTATCCTATTGGTTGCAGAAAAATTTAAATGTGCACACCAAGACATTGCTTACCTTTTGGCAGGACTGCCTCCTGAAACCAGTGGTTCTCTATGGGTCACTGTGGCTTTCTTGGGTATATGCATCAGGAGCCATTGATTATGGTGTTTTTCATCACACTGTTAGCTGTCACAGGGACAAGTGGCTGGACAGAACCTGCCAGGCCACTGGGACTCCTTCCTCTGCTGACAGTGTTCAACATAATCTTCATCATGAGAGTACTTCCTTCCCTCCCCTGGCAACCGCAGTTGGGAGGATCTGCAGGGATATTTGCAGTGTGGTCAAGCACAGGACAGTGTGCAACCATATTCACAGCACCTCCACTGTGTAGCTCTGACTGCTGCCAGCACAAGACCCTGAGCTTGCAAACAGCTCCTGAAGGAAGGAAGGGGCAGGTTCTGATCACAGCTTTATGTAGGACAGCTCTTGTCAGTACGGAGCCGTCCTGGGGCTCCGTCAGCTAAACTAGAACCAGAGGGTGCTGAAGGCTGTGACACATATTTACAGTGTAAATTTTTTCATACACAGTTATACTTGTGTGTTCTCAAGTCAACATTGTTTTTCAGCTTACTCAGCCCTCCATTTTTTCCTGGTGTTTAGCTACCCTATTGGCTATATTTGTAGACAGTAATAATATTCCCAGTGGCCTTATTTTTACTAGACTGCATGGTACAGATTTTTTCAGTCTCCTTTCATACAAAAGGTTGTCTGATTCTTGATTTTTTCTAGAAGCTGCTTCATGTAGCTATTACAGTATGAGGTCATTTTTTTGATGTGGGTGACTAAAATTGAACATGGTGCTCCATCTTCAATATTGTTCTCATTACAGTGGAAATACATCCCTGAATTTTAGGGTTTGGAAGTAAATAGCTGTCTTTGTTAACTGTTGATTACACTAAACAGTCTAGTATAGCTCACACTCAAAATCTAAATATGTTTATAGAATAAAAAAAGAAAATCAGCTGGCACTGAGTAATGTGGAAGGTTTGTCAACTTGCTGGTCTTGTAGGATGTTTATGTACTTTAATTATACAGATAGAAACAATCAGTAAGAAATATTTTCATAATTTATGGTGGGTAAGTTTCACCTGTTTTCCCTCCAACCACCTCAGAGACGCAGGTATGTATGTTTTAATAGACATAGTATTAGTTTTGCTGCACTATGTTTAGCTTTAGTTAGTCTGATGGGACCATCAGGGAATTGGCTTGGAAGGAAATTCCCATAATGATATTTTATTTAAATATCCAGTGGGATAGACAAGTAGACTCCAACCATGTTCTATGTATGCGTTCATTTTCTCTATTATTCAAATCTGTCCAGTGCATTAAATGAATCCATTTTTTCTCCAAAACATTATGGCTACTTTTCTCATCACTCATTTTCTTTAGTCTTCTAATTGCTATTTTCAGTATCTGTATCCCAAGCATTTTCTAATAAATTATGAACATCAGTGTACTAGTGCATAGCAATGTGTGCTATACACACCATCATTTTTGAATGACTGCTGTAATAGGTATACAAAATAGCAATTTGAGGAAAAAATCACAGCAAGCCAAACAAGCATTTCATTGTAAGTATGATACTGAAAGGAGAAAATAGAGAGCTAAAACATGAGCACAAGTTAACATGTTGTTGATACAGAGAGAAACCAAGAATTCAGATCAAGGCTCAAGCATATTTTAAAGGGAAAAGTAAGCAAAACTGAGTATAAAGGAAAGTCAGAAATGTCTTGTACTACTTCATCTCTGGGAGTAACAGAGAGATGGAAAAAAAAAAAAAAAAGAAAAACAAAAGAACTGGAGCAGGTTTGAAATCGGAAAAAAGATTAATCTACTGAGAAGCAAGTGTGGAGGAGTTATGGTGGAATGAAAGAAAATGATGACATCTATCAAAGGAAAATGGAAGTATAATCTAAAGTAAGTTTTCCTTCAGAATGAAAGAGATGACTGCTACTCTGTGCAGATAATTTACATTTCAGTTATTCAAAAGCAGAAGAGAAGTTTTATTTGAGAAAAATCAGAGGGTTTTTGTTCATTATGGAAGTTCAGGGTCCTTATTTTTTCATCTGTACCAGGCTAAGTCCTCTCAGTGGTGTGCAGTCATGTGCTATGCTCTTGGAAAAGAATGCATATATTACTGACTTGTGGGTGTTCTGCTAAACAACATTAAAAGAAATAGAGAAGAATGGATTAAAAGGATAGTTGTGTTAATTTTAAAACTATTTCATATAGTGTTGTAATCCTGTTTGTACCATTTTTATCACTGAGCTGAGAACTACTCTTTGGGCTGTTCCAAGACAGTGGTTACACTTGCAAAGCTAAGTCACTGGGAGGTTTTTTCCTCTTTTATGTCTTTCTTGGTTATTTGTAGTTTATTTTTCTGTATAAGCTTCTGGAGATTTACATTAATCCCATCCTGGAAAGTAAAATAGGAATAGGTGAAGGAAGTATTACATAGATATTTTAAATAAGTGTCCAAGAGGCGTTCCTTTACACAACATGTTTCTGCCTCCAATATGCAGCACTGGGCCCTACCAACTTATGTGTTTATTTGATGTAGAGAATAGTTAGAGAAGGGTGTCTTTATAAAGGTGAGACTTAGCCCTGTTCTTCTGAAATAAAGTATACCACAAGGACCACTTGCATATTAGACAATTAGCAAGACAGAGGCTTTGGAGGAACTAGTGCAGGTTCCTGCTTTTGCACCACAACTCCCTGCAATGCTACAGGCTTGGGGACGAGTGGCTGGAAAGCTGCCCAGTGGAAAAGGACTTGGGGATAGTGGTTGGCAGCCGGCTGAATATGGGCAGGCAGTGTGCACATGTGGCCAAGAAGGCCAATGGCATCCTGGACTGTATGAGGAACAGTGTGGCCAGCAGGACTAGGGAAGTGATTGTGCCTTTGTACAATCAACACAGCTGAGGCCACACCTTGAATCCTGTGCTCAGTTTTGGGCCCCTCACAACAAGAAAGACATTGAGGTGCTGGAGCGTGTCCAGAGAAGGGCAATGGAGTGAAGGGTCTGGAGCACAAATCCTGGGAGAAGTGGCTGAGGGAACTGGGGTTGTTTAACCTGGAGAAGAGGAGGCTCAGGGGAGACCTGTTATTGCTCTCTAGAGCTACCTGAAAGGAGGTTGCAGAGAAGTGGGTGTTGGTCTCTTCTCCCAAGTGACAAGTGATAGGACAAGACAAAATGGCCTCAAGTTGCGTCAGTGGAGGTTTAGATTGGATATTAGGAAACATTTCTTCACTGAAAGGGTTGTCAGTCATTGGAATGGGCTGCCCAGGGGGTGATTGAGTCACCATCCTTGCAGGTATTTAGAAGACGTGTAGACATGGTGCTCAGGGACATGGTTTAGTGGTGGACTTGACAGTGCTACGTTAATGGTTGGACTTGATGATCTTAAAGTTCTTTTCTAATCTAAATGACTTTCTATGGTTCTACCTCCCCGCATGGCTTGCAATAGCTCTCAGCGCTAGCCCTTACCACTGAGTAAGTTACTAAAATATCTCCTCTCCACTTTCTCACAAAATGCAGCTTACAAACAGTTACATGATAAAAACTTGTGGTGGGTGGATTTTGGCTGGGCGTCAGGTGCCCAACAAGCCACTCTATCGCTCCCCCCTCTTTCCTCAGCAGATCAGTGCAGGGGAGAAAATAAGATTTATTCTCTGCTTCCCATCAACAAGAGATGTTTAGCCACTTCCTGGGAAGCAGAGCTCTGATCCACATAGTGGTTGCTCTGGAAAACAAACATAAACAACAAATGTACTCCCTTCTTCCTCCTTTCTCCTAGCTTTTATTGCTGAGCTA
>CM050649.1:49924139-50001639 GCA_027574665.1 Rhynochetos jubatus | reverse complement strand
TTACAGTCCTTTGGTTTTGTGCTTATTGATGGAACCTGAAGATGTCTTTGGTTTCTTTGGTTTGATGTCATCAGTATCTCGATGTTCTTCAGGGAGACCAGCTGCAGTTTTCAAGGATGTTTCTGGTTCCCAGGCCTGCTTCCTAGGCTCACAGCTCTCAGGCTGGAAGGCAGTTTCTCTGTTAGTTTTTGTCAGAGGACCTTTTCTTCTGTTCAGTACTTTCCTCTTCTAACCAGGCCATCTTTAAGACTGCTCACATCACTCTTTAAGGGTGATTTTCTAAATGTAAGTCCAAGTAGACACAGTTAAGGCAGCTCTACACATTAAAATTATTCTTATGGACACTTATTTTGCAACAGACTGACAACTACAAAGCATATCTTAAAACTATGATCTTAATAACACAGGGGGCACTGTTGAGTCTTCCTTAACTGTGTGGGTTTATGATGCGATTATGGAATATTTCCCCAAACCATAATAATTTAATCATTTGGTAAATATTAAGAAGTACACATTATTCCCATGTTGGCTGTTGACTTTTAGAGCTATAAAGTAGGTAAAGTACATTACTTCCATTTCTCATACTGAATAATAATAAGATCTTTGAGGTTAACTAAAGGATTTTGACGAAGTACCTTAGAGAGTTAGATGCTTAATGCCTTTTGTCTTTAGTAAGGATAGTCTGACTGTGCACTTTTAAATATCCCAATATACAGTCCTACTATGCATTAAGGCAGATATATGATCTTTGCCAGTGTCAGAACGATGTCTGAAACTCTTATTGTCAAAACCATTGCCTGATGTTGGTCTTTTAGGCAAATATCTTTCTAACCACTTTGTCACTTCATCCTCTCTTTTGTCTTCTTTGTAAAATAAAGTCAGTACTGATTACCAGAAGAAAATCTGGAAGCATGCACAACTGAAGCTGTCTTCATGCAGATATAGAAAAGTACTGGTGTTTTATTATCACTTTCACATTGTGGGTTTTTTTTTTTTTTTTTCAGAATGGTAGAGTGGTTTGTTTAGGACTTAGGTTAAGGAGACTTCAGTGGTTTTAGGACATCACTGTTGGTTGTGTTAATAACATCATGTTTGACATGGGAGATAATCACAGACCATGACAGTTTCACAATGTGAACCACAGTACTGGTCAATGTGAAATACTACCTAAATGACCATAGTTAAGGATGGACAGAAAAAGAGTCAGGAAAAGAATTCTGAAGTACTTGGTTTCTACTACCACACTTTGTCTCCACTTTTTTTTTTTTTAACATTAAACTGCATCCAAAACTACATGTTCTAAATATGATCATCATGAATATGAGGTTACAGATGTCATTTTTTGTACTGTTGGTGACTATAATATAACAAATAAACCCTTGGAATAGGAAAACTAATGAAATTTAGGAGGAACCGTGTGACATGAAGTGATGTAGCAAAATATCTGTTCGATAGAAGTGATCATCTTATCAAGTATGCTTAGTATTGCTTTTTATGTCTGATTTGTTCAATGTTATGCTTTGTTACAGACCATTGTTTGAAGGGACTGGATATATTGGTTTTAGTCTTTAAGCAAATGCATTGAATTCCGAATCTAAATCTCCAGCCATTTACATACAATTCTGAATAGTCATTACACAAAAGTATTTTTAGATTAATTGAAAATTAATGAGGTAAAATGGCTTTGCAAGAGGAGTAGAGCAAAAATTGTGAAGGAGCCATGGTGTGCATGTAGGTGTAAAATAGATATTTATATACATGTTCACATTTATAGTTACAGATACACACACATATAAATCTATACACAAAATAACATTACTGTAAAAAAAGAATATATTAAGGTTTCTACTCTCTACCATGTAAATTTTCATCACAGACAGAGAAAACTACTCCTTTTAAAAGAAGTTCATTTAGTGAATCTGCTTTTTACGGTGTGGACAAAAGGCATGGTGGAAACTTTGCTATAAAGTTGACAGCATGAATAATGCAAATAAAATCCTTTAAAATATTGTTAGGATATTGGTAAGTAACTTGGTGAATGATGTAATGAATATTAAGTACTAAGTTTAATTACAATTTTAAAGTAATAATTAAGTAGTGGTGTGAGCTGTTTATAAAGTCAGCCAGCTTATCAGTCTACCTATTGAAGAGCCTGCTCTACTGGCATTTGACAGACACTTGAATCTGGTTTTGACTCAAAAAAACATCAAAGAAAAGCAGGAAATGCTGGGGAACCTTGTCCTGAAATGACAAAATCTGACGCTTTGTATGATTCTCCAAACTCACAGTCATTAAACTGCTTTTCTACTTTTTATTTTTTAATCCAGCAATGCCCAGACTAGGGCTATAAGATATGTGAATAAATGTGTTTTTCTGTGACAGAATTGGCAAGATAAGTTGAATTACATAAACTTTTATTTTTTTTATTAAATGTGTTAAAAGGTCTCCTAACCAGTGTCTTTGCTGATGGACAAGAAGCTACAGAGATAAGATGAAACAGTGCTGAATATATATATACACACACACAGTTTATTTAAATCAGTGGATCACACGTTTTTTAACAAATGGATCATATTTTCATTATATAGATGGAAAAATATTTTCTGTGATATTTTTGCTAGTTTAAATAGTCTAATAGGCTATTAAAATAGTCTCAGGAAAAATGAGAGACACTTCTCCCTCTAATACTGAATAGACCAGAGTGGAACAGATAAATAATTTCTGAGACCACTAGGCACTTGATCTAAACCTCATTGAACTCAGTGGGAGACTTCCTGTCAACTTCAGCAAGCTTTGGATGAAGCTAAAAATACTTTTCCTAGTATCTTCAAAGTAGAAGATACAAACAATTAAGCACATAGGAAAAAAGCTGTATTTACTTGAATTCTTTCCAAAAAATCCACGTATTTTTTTCTGGATAACAAATACACACATTTGCTTTTTTTTTTTAATATAAAAAATCCTGGCACAAATGTAGGACTATTCAAAAATTTATGTTAATTACACTTCATGAGAGCAATAATAACATGCACCTGTAAGTTAGTTCAGTGTTAGCTAGGTCTGACATGACTGTTCTTATCTATTTACAGTATTCAAACACAAAATCAACAAATTGTGCTTCCCTTTACTTTTCACAGCAAGACATCATTGTTAATATTATGTTGGGTATTGTTTTATCTAGAATAGCACTAAATAATCAATTACCTTCTTCATTTTTATGCTCATTGAGGGTAAGTTTGAGTTGAAGGTGGTAATATAAAGTAAAAAATGAAATTAGAGAGGTCACTCTTTGGACCTTATTCCTCTTAGCTGCAGGAGGAACAGCATTAATTACCCACACCCAGTTTCAGAAAAATTTGTAAGGAACAGTAACTTTCCGCATTGCCGTGCCATCTGACATACTGGAGTATAGTCCCTTCCTCAGGTCATTTCCTATTCTTCGACCAGGTCTGTACAATGAAGGGGTAATTTCCAGGCTGAGTGCAATCCAAAGAGGCCCGCAACACAGCAGAAGTGAGGGGTGGCTTTGCTGCCATCCCTTGGCTTTGGCACAGCACCATGCAGAGCAGAGGGGCCAGGGGCAGCAGCCACTGCCTCTCAGCTGCCTGGGAAATGATCCTGGGGATGCAGGAAAAGCTGCTGCCTGTGTCCTGGGGGGCAGCAGGGCAGCAAGCTCAGGGGTGCCTGGCTCTCATGCCTATGGCTGGGGAACCTGAGGGCCTCTGCAAGAGGAGGTGGGGAGCAGGGGAGATTTAAGGCACTAAATTTCTGGTAGAAAAGGAAACTGGAATACTGTGTGCGTGCCTAAGTGTGTAAAAAAGAGAGTTTCAATGACTGTTGGAGGGTAGAGGACCCTGCTCCTCCTCTCCTTCTTCTGGTGATTCAGTGGTACTCAAGGAGAGGGAAGCTCTTGAGTCTGCAGCTGTATGTCTGGAGGAGGCTGACAAAATCTGAGAAAGGAGTAGCAGGACTTACAGCACTTCCCTTAACCTATCTAAATCTTAGATAGCTTGTCTAAGCTAATCATTTAGGGTGTCCCTGTAATCAGTGGAGAGGCATGAGGCTCAGCTCATCCTTGTATCTAAATGTTCTAGGGTAAACATGCCCATTTTCTGCAAAAAAGGAGTGATTGAGAGGGACACACCCTACATTTCGAGTCAGGAGTCCTACCCCGTGTTTGTCACAGAACTATGCTATCTGTCTTGGTGTACACCATTGTCATAAGTTTCCTTGGCATCTGCAATGCAGCCAGCTCAACACACGGGCCAGCTGTAGGGATTAATCTGCGTTGGCAATGAGGAATATGAGTTATGCTGCTAGGCACCCCTGCAAGTTCTATGCCAAATAGGATACAGAATAAATTTTGAGCAGATAGCGAAACTATATTTTGCCAGGACAGAGCTGCCTGGAAAGAGAAATTAAGGAAACAATAAAAACAAGACAGTACTTTTCAGCCTTATTTAAGGTTTAAATCCCTTCTTCAGAGCTGGATGAAGGAGTCTTCTCCTTTGAGGACACAGATATGAAATCCTTTTGGGAGAGAAAAGGCTTATCCTGAAGAAAGGAAGTATTTTATATTCTGTAGATATCATTTCACTGTGTTTAATAGAGCACATTGTTCTGGGAAGCAATAGACCTGATTTGACATCTCTGCCCTGACACTGCTGTACATTATACACATTCGCAAAAAAGTTACTGTAAACTATACATCAATGGTCCAGGGAACAGAGACTGGAGCCAAGGACATATTTCTTCCTTTTATTTTAGTCCAAAGAAATGTGAATTCTTCTCTTCAGACTGTATCCCGACACCATGGGCAAGAAATTCAATGAAAGATGTGCAGGTGTGGAAAGAACACAGCTACTTCCTCTCAACCTTAAAAGACATCCAGGAGCAGGCCTAGCTTTTATAAAAATCTTGACGTTGTGCCCAGGTGGTATGTTATGGAATACCTACCAAACTGTGATGGGATAAACATCCTTCCACAGGGAAACCTGGGTGGAAACGCGGTTACTTTCAAGTAGGCATTGGGTTGCTCAGCAATAATCTCAGCTGAGGTGCTTGTGCAGAAGCCCCAAAGCAGAACCACTGCAGATTAGAGAATTTTACATTAAACACCCCCAAACAATAGCATCCTGCTTATTGATTTTTTGCATCTCCAGAGGTGGAAGGCACCCGTAGGGTAGTTTTAGCATTGCAGTTATGTGTGTGAGTACCTGACTTCCATCCACCTTATTTTTTTTGGATGTGGTTCTTGAATATGGGCTTAATTTTGAATGTGAACTGAAAAAACATTGAAGTCGTGTCACATTTGTATTGAACAGAGCCTGAAAAATTTTAGGATCAACAAAAATAATTAATCTGAAAAAGAATGAGACAAGTATTTAGTGGAAAGGAAATAAATAACAGTCTAGCATATTAACACAATAATAAAGGGATGGAGTTAAGGTTTCTTCATTTTGAACCTTGTCAGCTGTTAACACAATATAATCCATTTGAATAAGACAGAGATAAATAGCAACTTCTTATAGGCAGTAGACAATGTTACCTTGCTTCTAGTGCAACAGCATAAGTGAACAGATTTCAAAACTAGATTTGAATAAGACAGAGATAAATATGCTAGCAAAACGAGCAACGTACCATAGACAAAAAGAAATGGAACCATTTACAGTGTTGTTTGTGTATCAGATTATGGTGGAAATAAACAAGAATTGGTGAGCTTTTATACTGCTGAAGATAGTGATTTCCAGAATTATGGGTAAAGTTAGCCCAGAGTCTAAAAGAAAACATACTTACATATTATAATCAGAGAAAATATTTTTCTTTTTCAGTATTCAGAGTCAGTCTCTCTAATGAATAATTCAATGAGGGTGATTTACAGACTTTCCATGAAGTCATAATTATTCCTTTTTTCCTTCTCAGAAAAGAACTGCTAAAACGACTTTTCAGTCTTAAAAAATGGGTAAAAAAATGTTGTTAACCCTACAGCAGCCTGTAGGGCTGGAGTGGCAGTAACTGTGTTATGTTACAAGATGGTACCTGATTAAAAGTCTGATACACCTGCAATGTTGGAGGTGGAAAGAATTTATGAGGTTCATTCCCTTCCCTTATCCTTATATGAACAATCACAAGGGTAAAGAAAAAGACCAAATTTGTCCTATACTAGTTAAACAGTTCCAGTACTCCTAAGAAAGGTATATAGAGAAGTGCAAAACATACAGAATAACCTGCATGTTGTGTCTTTGATACATATCCTCTCAAACCACTGTGCAGTCATTCTTCTTTAAATTGTGTTACCCTTTTATTACAGGAAATAACTTGCGTGTGATTTATCATCAAGCCTGTTGCAAGTATTTTTCTGAAAATGCACCTGGAGTGACTAAATGCTTTGCAAGACTTTAATTTCAACATTGTTGTCCAGTAACTCGCAGAAAAAATACTAGTCCTTAACAGGTGGAAATAATACTAACAGGAGTAGTAGTAGTACTAGTAGTAAACTAAAACATTTCTTCTGTTTTAAGTGTCAGCTTGACAAAGTATCATTTGGCATATCAGAAAACTGTCCCATTTGCTTGAACAATCAATTTGAATTACAAACTTTCTTTTAAATACATTACAGTATTTGATGCAGTTCATGACAGTTACTAAATAATGGTTTCACAGTACGATCACTTAGCCATTAAACCAGTGCACCTGATGCTAGCTAGCAAACCTGTTTACTGTTGCTAGTGGCTATGAGCTGATATTCATGTCAGTGTTCTTCAAACTACCTGTTCCTTTTTCCACTTCATGTTAATTCTCTGCTCTGTTGTGGCTGCAAAGTGATGTATTTTGGTTGGTGTACATTTGGATTATGGAGGATTTCAAGAAATAACACCAGTTTTATCTCAACACAGTTATTAGTAGGGACTGAATTTCAAGAAGCTGAAACGGTGTTTTGTTTCCACTGGGTTGCTGCCAATTAAGCATCTTCTAAATATGATAAGCATGATTTACACTGGAAATGTTGTAAAAATGTCAATCACATTTCAGTATGGAAAAAATATACTGAAATTTAATGTGTTCTTTGGCAAAGTGTATTATTATTGTGGCCATATATAATATCATAGTTTTCCACAGTTGTATGTTGTCTAGAACATGATTCTGGTTTTGATGTCAAAAAAATGTAGTATTGATAGACATTAGCAGGGCAGAATTTCAATGTTTGGGGAAAAGATAATGGCATGCAATGCCTTTCCTCTCAAACATAATGATTTGAAATCCTGTGTACAGATTGACAGCGAGAATGGCTACGTGTCATTATAAAATGATGACTGCTTAGTGCCCCTCTTGCAATGATTATTGTAGGTTCAGTCCAGGCACAGCATTCACGTCTCAATTAAATGCTACTAGCAGAAATAAGATAGAATGACCTTTTTTTTTGAAAAAAACCAAATAGGTAATATTGAATATCCAGAGCTATTTCAAAAGTTAATGAGGACCACTTTCACACACTCCCAGTTGATAAGGGAAGATGACAGTTTGTATGGGACTGCTTCTGTACCAACACTGTTAACTACTTCTGTTAAACACTTGCTCAGATCTCATGCTGTCTCCCTTGCCCATTATACTGTAAGAAGCTTCATGAGACATACAGGACGGACTCCAAATCTAAGAACTGCAAATGAGTAATATGTCTGAGAGTGTTTGCAAAGGCTCTTGCCCCGAGGCTGCTCTTTAAGTTGAACTATATCTCCTTACTTCCTCTCTAAGCAGCAGAGTGCCACTTAGTCAGCTGAGGTGGCCTTGATATTTTTGATGCTAGAGGGCATGCTTGTAACAGGAAAGCTGCCAAGGAAGGAAACTTTTAGATCTAACCCCGACCCTAATCCTCCTCTCCTGTACAAATCTGAGGGAGGAGTCGTGGTTGGCAGGGGTGGGGCTATTGTCAAGGAAAGAGAAGGCAGAGAGGGTCTGAAAGCAGTGGATGTGGTTATGGGACAGGCAGATACAGCTGGGTTGCCTGAGGTCAGGTTGGCTTATGTCTCTGTTAACTGTGGATAACGGCTGCATATGTAGTTTGTGTGAAACTTTCTGAATGTCATATCAGCTGGGCTTTTGCTCCATGGGTATTGGGCACACAGAACAACCCCTCTGCTCAGGCACTCTTCTCCTGAGATTCGGTCACCTGCTCACATCATATAAGTGTTATCTCTGCCTCACCTGGGATTTTTCTTAGTGTGGGGTGCTACTGCTTGTGAGGAGGAAAGAGAAAAATGACCATCCCCCATTTCCATCTCTTCCACATTCCTGGTAAGAAGCTATGCTAAGTGGCAGTGCCAAACACGGAAAAAGCTCACTACTCTGCCACTGATAGCAGGACCATGCAGGGGGAGACTGGGTAGTAGTACATGGCGGCACAGGGGAGAACACAGCTGTTGGTAGTACCATTCATGTCCAGCTCTGAAATCACTTGACTCTGTAAACTTTACAAACAGGATGTTACCTTCAAATCATTCTATTAAACTTCAGTTGATTGTAATTAATTTCGGAACTAAAGGATGACATCAAACCTGACATGTAACCATAATATATTCAACCTAAAACCTGTTCAATAGGTCCACCCACCCCTACCCCAGTGTTTTCACTCACTGCCCATGAACAACAAACATTCCTGTCCCTGAGACACTCAGCAATGTCTCAGTTCAGATTTAGATGTGGTGCTAAAATTCATCTGAGACAACTTGAAATCATGTCTGAGTAAGTTTCTGTTTCACCCCAAATATTTTGTTTATTAAAATCTGTAGCTGGTGTTACACACCTGTTTCTGAAGTAATGCCAAAAGAAGAAACTTGACGTGTTATGGATACAAATGCTGGCATACTTTTCTATGAAAGATATCTCTTAAAATGTGGGGTTCATTCTTGCCTCAGGTTTATCCTTTTCTTTGAGGACATATGTAGATTTGAGATTAATGGTGTTCTGAAAAACATATCTAAATTCCTTTAGGAAAACAAATAGAAATAAAGAATTTTTGCCTGCTGTGATATTTAATGTATGACAGGATTAACGTAGCGTCTAAAATTTTGCTGCTGGTCACATGCTGTTCAGCAGGTTAACTGTGTTAACTCCTCTCCACAAAGTTTGCACTTTCTCTCACCTTCTTTTAGGATTATCAACAGCTCCCCATTTCTCGTGAATGTCCTTTATCTGCTCCTTTGATTCTTCTCTCTTTTCTTACACTGCATTTTCCTGTGTATTCCCCTCCATTACACTTTTGCCATTTCACCTGACTCTGAGTACAGTTTCTGGGTTGTGGGTTTTTTTCACTTTTTTTTTCTTTTTTTCCCTTGGACTTAAAACATTCCATACCCTGTGGATATATTGCTATATATACTATCTGAGAGATCATCCTACTAGTTGCAATCCAACGCTTTGTTGCAAAAAAAATTGATTTTTTTCATACATACATCACAATATGACACATATGATCAAGCTTTCAGAAGAATTCTATATGTAATGTCTACATGTCAGACACGAATTTCCTCATTTCAGACCTTTGTTTAAATTTGATTTTCCACTAAGATCACTACGTGCTCCTTACTTTCCCCATATTTTTAAAAACTTGGTATTTAAAACTGAACACCACTGTTTAGTTAGGGTTTACCGCATTTTAGATTGAAGACAATAGTTTCTTGCCAGGTTTCTTACCTTGTTTTGGAGACAGATTCCTTAATTCTTTGTAAACAACAGTGCTTTTGTCCAGCAATCACTTGGGCAGTTAATATTCACTCAATAGATGGTCAATTCTTTCTCCAGGACACTAAGGTATCGCCAGTTAAATGTCACTTTGTGGTTAAGTATTCCTTATTTATGAGAACCATGTTAAAGTTATCTATCTTCTTAATAATTCCATTTTTATAGCTGTAATAATTCATGGTTGAATATTTCATTCTGATGCTGTCAATCTGATACACTTAATATATAAACTACTCTGATTTGTTTTAACCACAAGTCTCACATCCACCGGTGTATCCTTTAGGATTTTAGTGAAAATGTGGAAGATGGGCTCCATGGTGTGCTCAGGGACCCTGGTCTCCCACTTGTTGAAGCTCAGTAGCTAGGTGAACATTAACCTGCTCAGCTGCACGCCTTGTTTTTCCACCAAAGCAAATGGAAGTTTGAGGAGATGTGTGAGGGATCAGGTAATATCTCTGGGGAGAGTTAGGATATTTCTAGAGCATGCAGTGCAACCTGCAAGCAGAAGAGAATTTTAATTTTATTTTAGAAATAAATTAGAGGATGAGGAATAGACACCACCTCCCCCCCCCCCCCCCCCCCCCCAAGGAATTGTCAAGGATATTTTTCTATGCTTTGATGTTTTTGCATAGATTAATATGCATATTATTCCACCTGTGATCCACTTCCCTTGCACTGGTAATCTTATCTGGAGTGGTTTTGGATTAGGGGAGATAAGGATGAGAGAACAACATCAATCAGGATTTAAGAAAAAGGACAGAGAAATTCCTGAAAACAGAGGTTGCTTAGTCAGTTAGCTTTGAAAGAGACTTCCAAAAGGTGACTTGTTCCTATGCGATCTACTCTAGGTGATCCTGCTCTGGCAGGGGGGTTGGACTAGATGATCTCTAGAGGTGCCTTCCAACCTCTAACAATCTGTGAAATCTGTGAATCTGTGTGAAGTTCAGACAATGGCACTGCTGGCTGTCAGTACTGCTCTCAGCCTTTGTCCTGCTGTGCTTCCAGTGACCTAGTGAAGTAAGACATACCAGGGTACGCCTTTGCTGAGTTCAAACCATGTCCCTGTCATAGTACAGCTTGTAATAAAGTCACGTTCATATACTTCTGCAGGTGCTCAGGAGGGGTGGTTAATCTCACTGCTTTAACTGCTGAAGAGACACTAATAGGAAGTTGATAAGAAGCTTAATGTTATTAAAAACCTGTGAGAAACCATTTATGGCGGAAGAGAGTTCTGCACCACTGAGGCTGTAATCCTGCATCCACACTTTGTGATGCTTTTAGGGTAAAATCCAAAGCAGTTAATGGTCATATTTTGATAACCATTGTATACTTTATTTCATCTTGTAGCAATCCCAGAGAATTACGTAACAGATAATCATGACATAATTATGAAAGTTGATGGCCAAATGGACAGGTCCCCATACAACTGTACTCTGTACCTTCAAATTTAACTTTTGCTAAATCATATAGTTCATGAAAGGTATCTGATGGCTAAAACAAGGAAAAGAAAATTGTAGTTCTTCTGCTCTGATGCAAACTAAGTCTCTGGTTGATTGTGCGGCCTTCGGTCAAACACTTCAGATGTGAGGGCTGGTTTCAGAGAAAGCTGCACAGGGTTGAAGGCAGACAGGCAGCTGCTGTGAGACCTCACATTCTGAATGACAGTGGCATGAGCCAGGTCACGTCTGGGAGCCACACAGTTGTGTGATGGTACAGAATGATGCCCATACTAATATGACCACTGGGGAGGCATAGCTTAACACTGTGGGCACCGTGGAATGTTGCAACCTCCTAGTGAGCTCTGGATCAAAGCTAGCTTGAAGCATAGGAAGAGCTGTCAAGAATACACTGAATCATGTTTAGCCTCCAGTTTTGAGTGAGTAAATCTTTTAATGGGTTTGGTCTTGCGTGCCACTTCCTAGTAATCTCTTAATGACAATGTATCATGAACAATTTACTTGAAGGAAGGAAAATGATGTCACATAATTTGCAATTTTAAAGAGAAGAAGCTATTTAAATATTTTAAGTGTTATTCACCTTTTCTAAATTTAGTTATTTTTTTCAGAGTTATCCTTCTTGTGTGATACTGCAAAAATGACCAGCAGGTACTGCCAAACTAGAGGTTTCTTGGTGGAGAGATAAGTGCTGACAGATTTTGTTTATAAGGTTTTCCATACTTTGGGGACTACTTTAGTTGTTTACACTACTGAACTATAAACATTTATTATTGCAAAGTCCCTCTTTTCTTTGTATGTTCCACTGCCAGTAAGGAATGAGTAGCTAGAGATTTAACATGTATCTGTATTTTCTGTTTTGCAGAGTGGGATACAGAACAGCCAAAGCATAGAATGATTGCAAATTGATGGAAATTAGAAAGTAAAAGTTCAGTGAATAAAGCTTACTAAATAAATAAAGCTTAATAAAACTTTTAGTAACAGGTATGAATTAGTAAATCAGGAGTTTTACCAGGAGTTCTGATATACCAAATGAATAACAGGTTTAATGCATCTCTGTACTGAAAAGCTGAAATTCATTAACAGTGGTGTTATTTACCAGGAGGAATCTTCATGAAAGAAAGAAAGACACTGTCTTCCCATGACTAACACATTTCTTCATGTTTTTCTGAAAATATCATTGTGTTAAAGGCGATGTCTGAACAGCAGGTCGGGGAGCTCTTGTTCCATTTTTTCAGGTGGGTGCACTCTGGCAGTAAGGTGATGCTGCATTTGTGTTTGCAATCACAGAGTACATTGAGCCAGGAAGAGCAACAGGTCTGTAGCGCAAGGAGGGGAAAGCAAAGAAGCACCAGCACAAGCTGCAAGGGTCAAATATTCTTGGTTCTACAGAGTATTTTGTTTTGATGAATAATTTCCTGATTTTTCTCAACCATCTCTACCGAAGTTCTGCTGGTAAATGGGTTGCAGCTGCGTACTCAGACTATGCAGGACTATGCAGAAATTACCTGGAGAGAAATTTCTTTAGGTTTTGACTCAGCTTTTACTGACCCTAAACATGGAAAATATGTAGAAAACACATGGGTTTTGACATGCTTTGTAATCACAACAGTGAAACTATCCTTAAATGATAGTTGTTTTAGAGAGCACAGATCTTCTGAAATTTCCTGTACTGCTCACAAATGAGAGATATTTTTTTTTTTAAAGCTGTGCTTGTGCTCTGTGATAACAGGGGATTTGATATGAACTACAGTGAATGTATCAATGTGTGTTGCTTTTACTCTACAAGAAATAGAAGCAATGAACAAAATAGTTTTGCAAAGGAATATCTTTTTCCTCATAAATTCTGATTCTCAAGAGAATTATTGATTTCCTGTAACCTCTGTTTCATGCTTTCTGAAATACAGAAAAACCCCACTATAAAAATTAGCAATACTTGCTGCAGGCTACAGCTGTAACTTCCTATCATATCTCTTTCCCCTCTGATATATTCCTGTTGTACAGAAAGTTCTGTAGTGAAACATAAAAGCCAGAGTTTAGGCAACTTTTATAATATTTTTAACCTCTATCTTGAGGGGAAAAGGGCATATTGTGGATTGCGTAAAGCAAGTAGTGTCATCACATGTTTTATGTATGGTTTTGATGACACACGGTATATAGTCTGGCACTAAGAGCACAAATACCATGAATCCAGCTGAGATAGCAAACTTTCAGAGCTGGGAGAGAGCTAAGGCTGAACTGTCACTCTTACCTCCAATTTCCTTGTACTCATCACATAGGAGACCTAGAAGGGTATGAAGTATTAATAACATCTTTCACAACTGGAATTTGAAGATAAGAGTATGATTTTGGCCTGTATGGTAGCATGCACATCTAGCTTTAAAAAATGAAATTTGGACTGGAATTCTGTCTAATTCAGCTTCTACATGACCCGGCAGCCTCATGGCTTGTACAAGCCTGTTTGTAAATGCATGTACAGATAACTTTGCTATAAGACAAATCTTAACTGAAATTCATTATTTTCTCAAAGCAAAATGCAGCTTTTCATTTTTTCTTGGTCTAAATCTGGTTGAACTGGTACAGCCATGATGCTACATGAGAAATCTGCTTCAATAGTTTATGTGCCAAAGGCATTTGCTGGGTTATAGGTGCACTCACATGGCTGCCATAAGTGCAATTGTTTGGCTGATGAAAGAACTACATTACATCCTTAAAGCTTACATTTTGAAAAAAATTAAGCAGTTTCATATTAAATTAGCAAATACAGTGTCGACATGAAGAATTAGAGAAATGAAGGCTTTAGCTTCTGATTATATTTTTCTGCAGTGGGTATGTTGATGTGGAGGAGTAATGAACCTATTTTTGGGGGGGCTTTCTCAGTTATGTTATTGTCAGAAAGATAAAATAAAATGGTCTCATGAGCATGACGAGGGGTGCGGGCAAAGTTTCAATGATTAGAGAACATGAAAAGACGTGTAAAAGAATAATGATGAATGAATAGAATAAAGAAGAATGATAGACTTCAGATAGAGGCTGACTCTCACATCTGGATTTCCTTGGCTATTTTAACATTGTTCCTTTCCATTTCTTAATTTAAACTTCCTGATTTTAAAGGACAATGTGGGAGTTCCTTTGACCCACCTGACTGAAAAGTACTTGATAATGTAAAATCTCCATTACACTTTGAATTTGTTCAGTTAGTTCTGTACAGCAAAGAATAAAGAAGAGTGAACACACACGTACTCTTAACTTAGCAGATTTTCTACAGTGGCATTTTTTATTTTTCTTCTGTTGCTTGTCAGTGAAAACTTGTGTCTCAGAGGTGTTCAGCATACAGAAGAACACTTGAAAATATCTCTAGAAAGCAAATGTTTGTGAAAGTCTCAGTTCGTTGAAAAGAGAATGAACCTTGTTTCTAAATCAGTAAATCAATCCCCTTCAAAAGAAAGATATTTTTTTTTTTTTTTAAATCAACCAAGCAACCCCCAAAACAAGCCCCATGCGGTGAACTACTCAGCACTTGTCCCAGAAAGCTTTGCAAAATTTTGGAATTTGGATCTCTGCTTCCTGTCAGTTTTTGTGAGTTACAAGACGTGGTACTTCTTGTTTTCCTTCCTTACTGTTACTTCTGAATATTCCAAGTCTATTTTTTTTTTCCTTTTATTTGACATACATCTCTTTCCACCTGTCAAAACCTGAATGTACAGATAGTGTGGCATGATGAAGGCCAGACGAAAAAGCACATCTAAAAGATAATCATGCCATAATTTTAAACATAAGCTCTATGAAAAATATTTTTTTCCTGTAACTTCTAAATCTTGTTTCTTCTGAGGTTTTCATCAAGAGTTTGGAGATGTTTCTAGGGAGGGAGTAGTGCTTGAGGATGAACATATGGATTGTATCAGTAGTTTTGTTGCTGCTTGTTTAGTCTTCATAGAGCTTTCTAAGGGACTGCAATGATGCAGATGCCAAAATTAGGTCTGCTGAAATTGGATTTTTCCTTCTCTATCTGTGGAAATGCAATTAAATAGGACAATACAAAGAAGTTCCTATTCTGTTAAAGTGCCTTCATTCTAGTTTGCAGTTTCTCACTCATTCCCCCAAATCATTTCCTTTTCTGATCAATGCAGGGTCAAATGAAGACAAAAATAAGAAGAATGAAATGTGCCTTTGGCATCACAGAAACCTAAGATCTGCCACCTGTACTGGTTGCCTGAAGTACTGCATTTCAAAATGAAAGCATAGACTAGAATGAGAATGATATGCAAATTGGAAAAATCAGTAACAGTTATGCTTACACGGTACTACAGATAAACAAACTGCCTTGTTTGTATTCTACAGCAATAGGTTTAACTGAAAACAACTTTTTTATTTTTGTGTGTGTGTTTGTGAGTAAAACATTTCCTAACAAAACAAGTGCCTACCTTAAAATGGAAATTCTGTTGAATCTCAGCTTTGGCTCAGATTTGGGAGGCACAGAGTAAACTAAAGGCAGGAGAAGTTCGCATATGTATCTTACAGTAGGTGGCTCTTTGATATTGAATATGTGAATACATGTGATTTCATGTATGTGAATATGTAAAAAATTTTTAGAAAAAAGTGCAAAATAAATATGTAAGTGACCATATCACTCTTTAGGTTTTGTATCATTTGATTTACTGTGAGATGACAGAGCTGGATCAAAATTTTAGCTGTTTAAAATTTTATTGCTTTGTGTCAGGAGCTAGATAAACAGTATATTGCTCATGGCATCAGAAACAAACAGTAGTCTTAAGTAACAGTATTTTTGTTTTCTATCGATGTCTACACTCTTTTGTGGAAAAGGTTAGCAAAAAAGACAGAAAGGAAGGACTGACTGTCCCTGAAGGACTGGTACCCTGTGGAAGAAACGCATGACTTCAGTGGGAGAGGTCTAGTGAGGTAAACCTTCTGAAAAGAATCAAGGATAGTGTAAGGACAGAGAGGGGCATATATAAAAAAGGAATAATAGAAAGTCAAAAGTTCAAATTAAATCAGATTTGGAAAAGAACACATTTCTAATGCCTGTGAAATAAACTGATTTGGAGAAAGAAAAAGGCTTTGCAAGGTTGTAGAAAGTTTGAGTAATTTTGTTTATTCTGACACCATCTTTTCAAACTTGTGTGGATACACTAGAGACTTCTCATAGTTTCCTCTTTCCCCAGAAATTTCACCTGTGGTCAGAATACTCTGTGTTGAAACATTGTGGGGATTTTTGGGTGGTGTTTTGGTTTTGTCTGTTTGGTTGGGTTTTTTTATACCTCGAGGCAATGATGTGGTCTTAAAAGTACAGAATGCTAGGTGGTTCACTTTCAGCATGTAAGTAATGTAAGCTGCATCCAGCTCTGGAGCCCTCAACATAAGAAGGATATTGGTCAGTTGGAGTGAGGCTAGAGGAGGCCACAGAGATGATGAGAGGGCTGGAGGACCTCTCCAATGAAGAAAGGCTGAGAGAACTGGGCTTGCTCAGCCTGGAGAAGAGAAGGCTCTGGGGAGACCTTATTGCCCATTCCAGTACCAGAAGGGGGCCTACAAGAAAGCTGGGGGTGTCTTTTTACAAGGGCCCGTAGTGACAGGACAAGGGTAATGGGTTTAAACTGAAAGCGGGGGGTTTAAACTGAAAGCAGATAGATTTAGATTAGATATCAGGAAGAAATTCTTCCCTGAGAGGGTGGTGAGGCACTGGAACAGGCTTCCCAGAGAAGCTGTGGATGCCCCATCCCTGGCAGTGTTCAAGGCCAGGCTGGATGAGGCTTTGAGCAACCTGGTCTACAGGAAGGAGTCCCTGCCCATTGCAGGGGGCTTGGAACTAGATGATCTTTAAGGTCCCTTCCAACCCAAACCATTCTATGATTCCATGTTTCATAACTAATTACTCCTGCTATTAGAACTATATAATGATTTCACTTAACATTTCACAGAGCATGGAGAATTGTAAGCTGTAAACCCAAGATTTTTTATTCAGTATGCTATGCTCTAAAAGCCAATGTAATTAATAACATATTGCCCTAAAAACAGAAAAAAACCCAAGAAAAAGTGAAACCGTATCAAATTATTTGGGATGGTTCTAAATTACAGCTATAATAGGCAAATTTTTAATTGATAATTCCAATGACTGCGTGGGTTTGCTTAATTAAAGCAGCTCATGCTGCAGACTGTATGATATAGTTCTGTTTGGTGTTTTTTTTTAAAATGATAATATAAAAGAAATAATTTTAAAGGTAATTATGTTTTTATTAATGAACAACTGTTTTTGGAAAGTTAATTCCTAATCATTTTTATGGCAAGGAAGTAACTTAACATCTATCCTTTACATCATTAAATGAATGGCAGTAAAGATTTTTTAAAGTTTAAAATCATTAAAAATCACAAATTAAATCTTCTACCAAAAAAGTGTCATTCAAGAAGTGTTATTCACTTTTTTCCCTTTAGTGGTTTGTATACTAAATTTTTCAATTTTTCTCACATATAGATCTCTAATTCGAAACAAAACTGGGACAGTATATCCTAATTTTTTGTTTTGACATCATTACGGCCGTTCTAATTAAAAATATACTGATTAGTCATTTAACATAATGTCTGATTTTTTATATTCTTGTTTGCTTTTGATAAAAAATTAATATTGACTGGAAATGTTACATTCTTTATAAATGTGAATTATATATGTAAAACTCAGAATTATATATGTCAAATTGTGTGTGAAGTAAAAAAAAAAAGATATAGAAATACTGGAAAAATAAAATTATTATACACAAAGAAATAATAAAACAAACATCCTTGGTCACACAACTCCCTAATGCCTTCTTCACATGCTGTAGGCTCTTTGTTATTCTTTAACAAAACAGGTATCTTAGGAGACTGCTTAGATAACTATACTTTTAATTATGACTTTATTAGTTTAAATAAAAAGTAACATTTCCATATGTTCATGGCTGTACTTCATTTGTTGGTTAACTCACATAATGCTAGAGTTTTGATCTATGCTATAGCTTTGCACTATCCAGAGCAAGGTGGTTGCAGCGAGTGACTGTGACTTCTGTACTGCTGTGGATTTCTTTAAATAAACAATTAAAAAAATTACCCAGAGGAATCAGGGGACTTGTCGTGATAAGCAGAGTAAAGGATGAGATATTAATTAATTCCAATCAGGAAGGAAAAAGCCTTAGCTGGTGACTGCAAAATGAGATTTTGTGAGTTATTATTTATCTTGTATCATGGAATGAAAATATCTATGTACATAGTCTCACAGTCTCATATTAAAAATACAAAATTTATGACAGAATATATTCAACCTGCCTCTTCTGTGTACCCCTTTTCTCTCACTCACTGTATCCTGTGATACAATACAATATTTAATCCATCACAGTTTGGACAAGGTAGATTTGTTTAAGGAAGCAGGTAGGCAGACACAAGAAACTAGATATCAGACTGCATATGGCATCAAACTATTACCTAGTTATGGGCTGGAAATAGTATAAAGTGAATTGCAGTAAAGCTGACAATGATCAATGTAAAATCTGTCACGCAATCAGTGTAAAATCTATCATGAGGCATTATATGACACCATTTGGTTAAATCTCCCTCTAGCTTGTAACATCAAGACCTGGATGGATGACTCAGTGGCTGTAGGATGGTGCGATTCATCCCTTTCAGACCTGCATGGTGTATTGCAGACTTCAGACTCATGACAGAAGGAAGCCAGGTCTTCATTCATCTATCTGCAAACAACAAGCCATGCCAGGGGTACGGCAAGCAAAAGCAGTAGTTTTTCACAGAGCAATGGAAATTGGAGCTAACTCACTTCTTCCTGTTTATTTCAGTTCTCACCACTGAAGAAAGATTAACATAGGACCTCAACGATGCCTTCCTAGACCTGATATGACACATCCTTTATTGGTCTTGTTACAGTATATGTATCAGGAAGGCTAAAGCCTCCTGACTCACTGTCTTCACACTTTCTAACGGATCCCATACATTGACATTAAGAGATTAGAAAAGATCAGACCCAACATGACTCTATTTTGTAAACATCAATGAATCTGTAACACCTCAATGCACCCAGAAGCTCCTATTATTCATATGCACATGAGTTCAGAACATCCTACATACTCAACTGGATTTTCCAGTCTCAATCACATAATACCCATTTTGCAGGAGCAGGGGTGCCAATGGTTAACTCTACCTTTCTCCTGGGTGTGGGAGCCTGCAAATATCCATTCTTATATTCATCTTGTCTATCATATTTGGTAGCTGTAGATAAGCTTGTAATCTGGCCTGAGTTTGAGAGTTGATAAAAGCATGCAGACAACATATGTATGTGCTTATTCTGACCTGCTGGTTACATGTTTAGCAGACTGCAGTGCTGTGTCCTACCAAAGCCTGAGTACTGAGATGTGTAGAAGTTTCTAGCAGTTATAGGCTGTGATGGCAGATCTTCTCAGTGGAGGTGGCCAAGAGCACATCAGAGGTGGTCACACAGAGAATACTGAATTCAGATCAACGTCTACCTGCACTTGTGTAGCACTCATGGACAAATCTGAAGATATATAAGAGTCTTTGAAACTCCAGTACAAACACTCTGGCTAAGAGTTTTCCTCCTTCTAGCACCTTTTGCAAGACTGTGAAATGACAACAAGGCCAATTAACAAGGTCAAGTGCAAGGTCCTGCACCTGGGTCAGGGCAATCCCAAATATAAGTACAGGGTGGGTGGAGAATGGATTGAGAGCAGCCCTGAGGAGAAGGAGTTGGAGGTACTGGTGGATGAGAAGCTGAACATGAGCCAGCAGTGTGAGTTGGCAGCCCAGAAAATCAATTGTATCCTGGGGTGTATCTGGAGAAGTGTGGCCAGCAGGTCGAGGGAGGTGATTCTCCCCCTCTACTCCGCTCTTGTAAGACCCCACCTGGAGTGCTGTGTCCGGCTTTGGAGCCCTCAACATAAGAAGGATATAGACGAGTTGGAACAAGTCCAGAGGAAGACCACAAGGATGATCAAAGGGCTAGAGCACCTCTCCTATGAGGACAGGCTGAGAGAGTTGGGCTTGTTCAGCCTGGAGAAGAGAAGGCTCCGTAGAGACCTTATTGTAGTCTTCCAGTACCTGAAGGGGCCTACAAGAAAGCTGGGAGGGGGCTTTTTACAAGGTCCTGTAATGACAGGACAAGGGGTAATGGGTTTAAATTGAAAGCGGGGAGATTTAGATTGGATATCAGGAAGAAATTCTTCACGGAGAGGATGGTGAGGCACTGGAACAGGTTGCCCAGAGAAGCTGTGGATGCCCCATCGCTGGGAGTGTTCAAGGCCAGGCTGGAGGAGGCTTTGAGCAACCTGGTCCAGTGGAGGGTGTCCCTGCCCATGGCAGGAGGGTTGGAACTAGATGATCTTTAAGGTTCCTTCGAGTCCAAACTACTCTATGATTCTATGATTTTTTTCTCATAGCTAAGGATTATCACAAAATTCAGCCCTCCCTGCTCCCAGAATAAGGTACTACTCTTTGACCTTGTCTTCTCTACTGTAAATATATTTCAAACTGTAGATTAAAAATTAATAGTACTTTTCCCCAGCACAAAACATCTTAACCATCCAAGCTGTCATTCTGTACATGCTGTTGTCCCAAGAGAATAAACAAGCGTCATATGAGTTACGCAGTCTGGTGTAAACTTCTCTACCAGGAGAAAGATGCACGGTCACTCTCCATCATTCCCTAGCATGTCTGCTGGCCAGGCCTTGCCTCTGTCATCATTTGACACTGAAGTGTTATCTCACTCATAGAGTGCTTATAAATGTCTATATATAGAGCAAGAGCTCTTTTGGGGGTGGACTTTTCTTCTGAACCCATTCACACCATGTCCCCAGTCGTGAGACGTTCTTAACTGTCTGAGAGACTGCAGAATGGTGGTAGCACAGGAGCACAGGCAGGTAGTGAATGATGATATGCAGCATGTAGTCTGTTGAACAAAAGCAAATTTGAGTTTTAGGTTAGAATTACAAATGACTGGTATCCAGAACAGGTCTTACTAGCTCTTACTTGCTAAATAAACCAAGCATGCATTTTTATAGATGTTATTAGACTGAGAGTTGTGCCTTACTTGTGACTGAAAGATGCTAAATGCTGTTATAATGGGACTTGATAAGTCTTGCTTCCAAAATATGTTTTATTACATTCTGAAATAACTTGTATTAAACTAAACAATGAGGGACTTAATTACTTCAAAGCCTGTTGATTCATTATGAGTCAATAGCTTTTTAATATGATATTTGGCAGCTGACTCATCTCAGGACTCAGCCGGTGCCTTACATAACATAATGCTGTGATTGAGACACAGCATAAATCAGGCAGCACTGAATCTCCAAGAAAAACACATCCACTATTGTAAATAGCAGCATGTTGCACAAAGAAAAATCAATATCAAACCAAGTATCAGTTTCCTATTCGCACACAATAAAACACCGCATACACTATTACTTCTTCTGTTGTTGCTCACGAATTTACTTGTTATTTTTTATAACAGGATTACTTTCCAATCCTGCCACCTCTCAAAAATAAAACAGCTGTGTAGGTAGGTAGTTTTAACTTACCAAATTAGAACTGAGTCTCTAATATTGTTTCACCTGCTGTTATAATTAGGCCCAGGAGAAAAGAAAGACAGCTGTTTTCCTTCTCTTATTGTGTCATCTTATTTGTATTAAAACTGAAAAAAGCTTATAGTTTTGAAGTATTGTTGTGTAGCAGAAGCTGGCAGAGTCAATAAGGTTCCAGGCAGACTGACCCTCTTCCCTACTGTGCCTTGACATTTCAGCACATATGGTATTATGCCACACTTACTGTGATTTAAATTGTATGTGGAGTGTGCCTCTTGCTTTGCTTGAAACTAAATACATCTGAAACGTATGGAAGGATCCCAGAATAATGGAGTTAGTTCATTTTGTCTTCAATTCTTAGGTAGTCTACCATAAATGAATCTTATGCCAACAGTGTTTCTTACATTAAGATACATGAGAAGAGATGAAAAATTTGCGCTTACACCTGCGGAATGCGCTGTAAGAAAGTCTGAATCCCAAGCTGTACTTGCTGCAGCTGTGTTTTCATGTTAGCTGTAGGCTTGGGCTTGTACTTCAGCCTAAAGTTCCTGGATAACTTCTGTGCCTACATGCTGGCAGTCATGCTGGTACTAACCCGCAGCAAGCCCTGGGAAGGGAAACAGAGGAGGTCTGGGAGGGCGAGAGAGAACCTAGCGCATACTTGACTTTCCCCTCACAGGCAGTATATGCACAAGTGGGTTGACCTTCTTGGCTGTATACAGCCAGGACTGTCTATTAAAGAACTCATCTTCATTTAGTAACCCTGCATAAAACCAGAGGTGCAGTATCTACCACTGCCTTGTACACAGTAAGCACTGTGCTAGACATCCATATGTACTGTGCCTAAAGTAAAGGAAACTGCATATGCACTGTTGTCTTCAGGACATGCTGTAACATAAGTTCGTAAGAAATTAAATAGAACAAGTGATATTATGGACAACACTTTGGTACAACATCACAAATGAATTATCTCCCATTGTCTGTATCAATTACTTCAATTGCCAATAGCCTCTACCTTATTTCACTTATTTTGCCTTCTTGCTTATGGCCAAATTACATGGAAAATTAAGAAGGTACTCAGTTGGCCAGATCATATCCTCTTTCTCTGCTTTGAAGAGACACACATTTTCTGCTAAAACCGTAATGACTCATTAACAGATTGAGAGGTGCACTGATGGTGAAATCCAGCATGTTCATAATGCATAAAGTTGTCAAAATTCCTCTCTAAACCAGGCTATTTCTGGGACTATGTTAATTGTAATTTAAAATAGGTATTCCTACATTAAAAAGATTTGACAAATCTACATTTGAGAGGTTTTGGTGACTTCCCAAACTGGCATATGAATATCTATGATTTCTGCTTTATACCCTGAAGTTGCACAATCCCTAAAACTACTAAAATAATAAAAACTATGTTAATTCACTGTATTCTCTGTGTTTGAAACTGTGTAGGACACAAACTTAAAACCAGACATAAATTAATTTACTATAACATGTTTTTACATTACATTAGCTGTAAAAATGCTCTTAAAATTGAGATCACTACTTGTAGTTACCTTACTGTGGTTTTACATTAACAGTACATATTTAAAGGCTAGAAAGTTAATATTAATGATTTCCAATGACCCAGAAGTGAAACAAATATTATTGCTATGCTTCATTCTGTTAATATAGGAAATATTTTTTGTAATCTGTTTTACTTGACCTAATTTTCTTATGGTGACTCTAAGAGTTTGTAAGGTTACTGTTAACATATCAATAGACATTGAGCTGTAGACCTCAAAAATACAGAGGACAAAACTATGTCATTACAGTCAAAGACAAAGATGAGCAGTTGGATTCTGTGAGAATCTCCCAACTATGCAAGTCATTCTCTGCTTTGTGCTGGTGAAAAATCCCTGTAGAAAGCTGTTAAATGCGGAAGCAGTGCCAAATGCTCTCAGATGAAGAAGGCAACAGAATAACAAGTTCAATAAGCTCTTTCTTGGAGTATTTAAAATATGTACAGAGGTAAGTAGTCTTCCAGGGCTCTTTTGCAGAAGGCCCCTGACACAGAATTCCAGAGGGAGAAATGAGTCTGCGAGCAGCCTGAGCTGGGGCCACATTTACTGTTGTTTAACTGTGCAGTGCTAAGCTTCTGGCCTTCTATGCCTGGTGATGGGATACATACAGCTGGCTCAGAAAATAGGATACACTTCATATATTCCATGGCTTGTACTTCCAGGAGCAGTGGGATCATAGCCTGAATCGCAATAAAAGCGTGCTGTTGAGGTTATAGAAGGTTCCTGGGAAATAAAAAAATATATATGCTGGAACATGGGTTAATATGACATTTGCAGAACTGTATATATATAGAGGCTAACAACATGTAGTAAAGAAGCGGGACTTTGAATGCCTTGTAAGAGAAAAGGGATATTGTGGATAGGAAAAGTAAGACATGATACAAGTAGAGAATGCAAGAGGAATTTGTTACTGATAAAAGTGAAGAAAAAGTGTTGGAATGTTTGGAGAACACATTAAGATTTTTTGTAGAAAACTTAACATTTTGTGCAAAGAAGTGAAAAAGCAGCAGAATAACTGTCTAGATGTCAGATTTTTAGAGAAGAAAAATGACCTGCTAGACCAACTGCTGGAAAAGAAGACTGGATTTTGGAGAAATGAGGTCTTCACCACAAGGAAGTTTTGAAAGTTTTTACTATTAAATTTTTTTCTGAAGAGAACCATTATCAATTTTTTCTCCATGTACAATAAAAATGGATGATAAAAATCTGCTCACTGGGCATCAAAGGAAGTTTAAGTCGGTTAATAAGAAAAAACAAATGTCCAGTTCTTAAAGAGAAGAACTAGAAGTAAAACATTGACATTGTGAATTGCCTTCTTTTGGAGGTCTTTTAAAAATAGATTAGACAAACATATAGCCCATATATTCAAGACAGATTAGCCAGTCTTTCTTCTAGTCTTATGATGAAATTTGCTTAGCGGTATGATCGAGCTCTGATTTGCAAAGCCAAGTTAACATGAGAGTTGCCTTATTATCTTTTCTCCTTTTGATCTAATATTTGCTACTTGGCTGATTTCTGGGGCTTTTATTGCGGTCTATCAACAGGAAATGAAATGCTGTTTAAATGCAAGAGAGTCTGAATTGGAGTCCAGTCCAAACACAAGAAGTATTGCAGTCCAAACAGCAGAAGTACATTCTGCATACATACAGATGTAATAAATCTCTTTCCTCTTCCTGTAAGATGTGTTATGGAGCTAAGTTATTTCCTTTTTAACACGGATAAGATTATTTCAGGGTAACTAAATAATAGTTTCTATAGCTTTTGCTTTTTCTTCCCTCAGAAGTAAAGGGGTGTGTGTATCTGTGTGTGTGGAAGAATTAGGTAGCGCTCAAAAAATAATAAAGGAAAACTGCAAGGTACTTTTGGACTATAAGAGATCCACTCATTACCTTGCAATTCATGGAAACTGCTGAATGTCATTCAGTGAACCTGAAAATCATGATAATTTCTGAATTGTTCTCTGATCTGTCCTGCACATCCAGCTACACATGCAGAGCTCCAACTGTGTCTGTACACATCACTGATTTTGCAGGGTTTCAGGTCAGTTATGAGTTTTGAAACAGCTGTATATGGTCAAGTAGCAGGCATGCAGGGACTTCAGTGTTCTCACTTCAGCACATGTAGACACACGCTAAGTTTCCCTGGTAAATTTTTTATGCTGAAATCTATATGCAACAATTGGATCACTGTTAAATTATTTAAAATTGTTTCCATAAACTAGTGAAACTTTTATAATAATGTGACAAAACCAAATCCATCAAAGTCAGTGTTCTTGCAGCATGTACTGATTCCCAGGTAAAAGCCAGTATGTTGCAAGGGAGGGAAAGAACAGACTTGCATCACCAGCTTTCTAGGATTTAACCCTCCCCCCTGAGAAATAAGTGATCCTAACACCCTTGCAGGGGGAAAGATCAGCTCTTCACATAAAGTGAACTGGTACAGAAGGTTCCAGAAGACGTGTCATGGAAGAAAAGCCAAAATAAGAGTCAAAAAGTAAACCTGCTTTATTTTAGTTCTTAGATTGAGTGTTTCTTTGCTCTCTGGGGTAGAATGAAATGCCTGAAGGGATCTCTGTGCTTGCAGTACAGCTTCTCGATCATTTCAGAATTCTATTCACCACTTTATTTTTTTTTTATTTTAAAATCACAGAGTGTGTGTATCACACACTACAGATATCCTGACTGATTACAAAAAGCAATCCCTAGTTATTGCAGAAAAAACATCCAACATAACAAACTGCAAATATATATATATATGAAAAAGAAACAACCGCAATACTATTTCTGGGCTCACAATGAAACTCTTGCAAACTCCTGCCCCTCTACTGTCTTTACCAGCTCAGCCTTGTGAACTTTTAGGGTAGTTTGGACTAAAGCCCAAGAATTTGGCTATATGTCACAATTCTAAAAGCCAGAAACCTCATGGAGAAAGACCTGTAAAAATCCTTTTCCTACACCAAAGTGCCATTTTCCGTATTACTCTGCCAAAAGCAACACAGCAATGTTTGATATATGGATAAGGCACAAACAAACCAAATGTGCCTAATAAATAAAATATTATAACTTAAATCTTAAGCACTAAACTTCTTCAGGTCAGCAAATACCTAGCACATCAAAGAAAAATGTGTTTGTAGCAGAATCTTCCCTTTGATCAATGTCCTTCATTCCTTTCAGCTTCAGTCCATAGCATGTTATGGGAGACCTTGCTCCCATGAGAACATGCCACGGGGCTAGCCTAGACACCTCAGGCACAAGCCAGCCTTCAGTGAGGAAGTTTCTTCTTACACCCAACATACGAAAATCAAATACAATAGACAGGATCACTACTGAATTTTAACTGTCAAACAGGATTTCACAGCTAGGAACTGTGATTCACACACAGAATTGGACACACTGATCATCAAGGTGGGTGTGTTTTTAACCAACTTTCCAATGAGAATCAAAAAATTAAGCCTAGTGTCAGAGTCAATTAATGAATAGTTTTTTATTATATACATCCCAGTTACCCAAGATTATATTCTGGTTACACCAGTCTGGGTGGTACCCCATCATCTATGACTGATCAAAAACCTGATAGGCAGCTTGGCCACACTCATTAGTACAATCTGTGTGTACTTAACTTTCAGGATCCATGTTCAGATGTGCATGCACTGAAGTTACACATTCCTGTCCCACTTCTTTCTTTGATGGATTATGGCAGTACTGCTCTGGACTCTGTTCCTAAGGCCCACTTCTCTGAGCCAGTGAATGACAGGACCAAGAGTAAGGTTAGTGTGGAACCACATGGAAGTCCCTGGTGTGGATACAAATGTCCTAGCTTTCTGATTGCAGCTGAGGATCAAACTGGGTGGGGAGAGATAGAAAGATGGTCTTTGTTATGTGATGGGGAGAAGTTGTATTGGATGTAGATATCCTCCTCACTTTCCCCTGCCATCATTTCTCTGGTTGCATCCAGTCCTGCAGCTTCATCATTCTAAACCAGATGAAAGCTCCTGTTCCAACCACAGAATGAAATCTCATCTCTTTACAGAATGAAATTTAACTCTTCAGCATTTTATAATACCTGTAGTTTAAGAACCTACTTTGCATAATTTGAAAAACAGCATGGCAGTTTGGTGGTTTATTGTTGTTTCAGGTCATAAAGCATAATTTAAAAGTGAAATTTTATTGTGAATATTAAAACTCAACAAATTTTTTCACAGGGGAAAGAGTAGATTTTAATTTCAATTAGTCATTAACACTGCTGGTGTTAGCATGCTCACTGTAGGTTATTTTGTACTTCCTTGCTTATTAGTTTGTGCTTATTATCTCTCCAAACAAATGTATTCGCTTATGTCAGATTCACTGTAATTTTTACCTTTTATGAGACAAAACAGGGTCATATCAAAGGCTGTTAGGAATTCTCTTTTCCCACTCTGCAAACCCAGACAATTTTACACTGTTCTGCAGTACTGCTAGAACAATGCTCCAGAGAGGCATGAGGTGGCTTTGAGTCAATCATGCTAATTGTTTCCGCATTTTCCTAAGCTACTGCTATCTTCAGTTGCAATTAACATGACATCTGGCAAAGCACTGGGCTGGAACATTGATTATTCTAATGTTTCTCATTAGTAATCATTAATAACAAATGAATAATTCAACCGATTATCAATTAACCTCTGGCTAAGGTTTCTGACACTATTTTTCCTCTGTAGAGACTCACAGGGTGTACTGTTTAACTTGCTCTGATGTTCACTTCATCTCTCTTAGAAAATCAAATTGTATTTCATTTTACTCTGAAGCAGTATACTGTGTGCCCTGTGTTTCAGGACCACAACTGTCAATGTGCTCCATTTATTGAGACTGCATTTGTATTCTATTTACATATAACCATTGTGCGATTTCTCAGCCCCGAGTGCTTACCGATATAAGGATATAAAACTGTACTTGGGTGAGCTTGAGTACGTAGAGCAGAAATACGTGGAGGCAGGATAACTAATAACTTGCCAGTAGTTATGCACCATCATCTAAGTGCTATCTCCCAGAACAAATGAAGATTAAGAAGGAACATTTATTGCTTACTTGTAACACCTTCCCTGGGAAACTCTATATCTAGTGAAACACTGCTATGGCTTTGTCCTTGGTGTGTGGTTTAGTCAAACACATTTGGCTTAACTAAATGACTCAGTTCCCTAGAATTTCCTGTTCTCACATGTATATAACAATTAAGAATGCAGACTTTATGGTGGTACAGGTTGCTTATTTTTAGGAAGTAAAATGTAACCAGGGCACATCTGCAAGGGCTAAATGCAGTGGAAGGGAAAAAAATGGGAAAGATAATTTGTGATTTATTAACTTCGCTGCCTCTTATGACAAGATAACAGTAGCAGTAGAAGTAGCGGATTACATAAATAAATGGGGGTGTCACCCCAAACTATTCCCATATTTGATAATGAAAGTGAGAAGCAGAGATACTCCTGATTGTTCTACTTTTCATGATGCTATGAATGCCTGTGTAACCACTCACATATTAATGCTTAAAGTTTTCTGGCTAGACTTAAGAGCTGGTACCTCCTGGAGTACAGTATTTCATAATCCACGTATGTCTAGCTGCCTACACAATCAGACCTCAGCTTTCATCTGTTTCTTGCGTTAAAGATGATCTTCAGGAATGGTGACAGCCACCTGGGAAGACAGATGTGGAGGGGGAGAGAGCACTAACTGTACCAGTGAACACCTGAGGTGCATCAGAGCAGCTTCAAGGCAGATCTGCCTTCTGTCAACCTAAGACCAATCTCCATGAGCACAACCCTGTGGCACATGGTACTGACCGCTATAAGCTATACCCTGCTCCTCTTGCCCTAAGGGATCGTAGGAGTTTGGAGTATTCCCAACCCTTCACGTTGGTTCCAGGAAGAATTCATGGCATAGGAGAAGCTTTTCTAATGTTGGTCCAGTACCCACCTCTTATATCAAATTATTATCTTGGACCTAGATGTTATGGCTCTTGAGCATTTTTGAAAAGGGAGAAAAGTCTGAATCTTTATTCAGAATCCAAATGTTGAAGATGAAAAGACAGCTGCCAGTGAGAAATATCAACCTGTTAAACTGCTGTGACAGACTGAGTTTGAAATGCAGGCAGTAGAAAACCATTCCTTTGTTTAAGTACATAAGCTGATGGCCTGTTACCGAGTCACTACTGTTGGGAATACAATACAACTAGTAATGTACTTAATTTTGCCTTTGGAAGCAGTGCTGACCACCCAAGGTGATTGAGCTTTAGGAATAAGGACAAGTCATGAGATTTTTAAATCTCCTACAAAATTTCAAGTCAGTGTTAGGTTTATGGTTGGAGTCGATGATCTCAGAGGTCTTTTCCAACTTAAATGAGTCTATTATTCTATGATTCAGGTGCAAGACAACATAAAGAAACTGGCTTTATTCTTGCCTTATACAAAGAAACAAGCAAACAAAAAGGGAAAGGAATTTTCCCCACCATTTTCAGATCTAGTAGTCCTAAGAAACATGAAGCAAACTCCTATAATTAAGAAGATATGCAGAGTTACAGTCTTTCTCAAAGAAAGATGACACTCATGCTAAACTATGCACAATACTTCAGGTTTCTAAATGCCTGATCCAGGAGGCTCTTCTGTGTTCTGTAACACTTCTTATTGGCCAAAGAGTCAAATATAAATACCTTCACTTATTTAACCTGAACACTTAATTAAAACAAAAGACAATATTACTGAGATTACTTTCTTAAAGAAGGGAGATTTTTTTCTTCAGAAATTCCTCATTCCTAAATGTAGCTGAACTGGCATCTTTTTTTTTTTTTTTTTCTGATAGATATTAGGATTCTCCCTCATTTCATCTTTAAAATATGAATCAGTCCAGCGTATATAAAAGTGCTTTCACTTTAAAAGTACTCACTAACTAATTTACATGAGGTATTTCAGGCTGTAGAATCAGTTAAACCTAGTGCTGACATTTGATTAACCACTTGTTTTTAACAAGAATATTGGCTAATTCTGTCAATGTGACAATAGATCTGGTCAAATATTGATGACTTTGCTGGTGCAAGAAACTCTTAAATCTTTTAATAATAAAAGGACAGAAACAAGTATATCTAAACCCCAATTAATTCTATCCTAAAGCAAGAATATAATGAGTGAAATATGGTCAAATGGGTCATTTTGTAAAAGATTTTGTTTTCTTCATGCTATAGGAACTCTAAACCATGTAAAACAAATAGTTCTCCAGTTAGCTGATATTGCTGGTGTGCAACTGGATAACAATGGCTCTAATTGGGAAAGTGCTGAGTAACTTTTAATAGCTGCTTTTGAACAGACTGAGTTCAGTGAGCCAGATTGTCCAAACACTATTATATCTGAATAGAAATGACTGTGCCCCAGTGTGAACAGCTATAGAACATACATATTAGAAGATCTGGCACACTGCTTTTATTCATATGTCTCTTCTGCTCAGCTAGCTCGTAGTCATTTTGATTCATTGCTTTCAGTAAACTTCAGTATTTCAATCTTTATAGTCACCCCAGGAATACAACTCAGATTGCCTTTAGTTATGTATTTAATGTGAAGGACTTAACAGGATGCCATGCATCATTACAATGACATGAGACCCTCTGGAAATGTGAAGTGATGTATTTTGCTTGCAGACATGGTTAAAGAGACTATAACTGTCAGATGAAGCACAAAAAAGAGGAAGATAAGAGCAGTCACCCTGTCTGTCTCTCCAAATGATGTTTAAACAGAAAAAATATTGGTGATCTTGTGAAAGGAATCTGGTTATTTCTTTACAGCTTTGAGGAATGGGTTGAATGACTAAAGGCTCGTATCAAGGCAGCATTGAGAACATGTTGATGGGGAACACTGAAGTGTAGGATTTATCTTTCTCTTTTCATACCCATCCCCCTGCTCCACCACTCTCTCTCATTCACACACAGGCACACCTTCTCCTTTAACTTCCAATCCACAATGTAGTTCAGTTGAGAGATTCGCTCCTCCATTTAGACTTTTCCTGCTATTCCACCTATTTTATCCTTATTGTGCAGCTGGGGACAGGAAAAGGGAGAATTAGCACAGGTCCCATCAGTGTAGAACTGTTAAATCTGAGTTGATGTAAAACCTGAGACTCAGCAAAAAGAAGGGTAAACAGAATTTCCTACCAGGAGGTGAAGTCTCCACTTTTAGCTGAAGCAAAGATGAAGTAAAGTAGATAACTACCATCCCATGACTCAAACTTAAGAGCAAAATGCCTGGTAATATTATACTTTTCTGCAGGAGTTGGATTCAAGATGCTAATTATATTCCTGAACTGGACGAGAAATAAATATCTTCTGCATATCTTATTGTGAACATTAGGGAGTGTTTTTTGAAGGCAACACTCAAGATGTGAAGCACCAGTTAAATCCTGTAAGATTATCTTTATTCATGAGAACATTGATACAAAGGTTTAATATGTGTTGCATGTTACATACAATTACAAAAATTGAAGTAAGATAGAATTGTAGAATCATGGAATGGTTTATGTTGGAAGGGACCTTAAAGATGATCTAGTTCCAACCCCCCTGCCATGGGCAGGGACACCCTCCACTAGACCAGGTTGCTCAAAGCCCTATCCAGCCTGGCCTTGAACACTCCCAGGGATGGAGCATCCACAACTTCCTGATATCTAATCAAAATCTCCCCACCTTCAATTTAAACCCATTGCCCCTTTTCCTATCACTATAGGCCCTTGTACAAAGTCCCACCCCTCCCAGATTCTTTTAGGCCCCCTTCAATGATTAATTCTTTTGTCCCCACACTGATGCAGAAGGTGAAAGTACCATTTGGAGCCTCAAGTGGCCCATTGTACTGGCTCCATAAAGTCATAAGTGTTTTGGAAATTATATGGAACAGTATAAAGGAGGATCACATCCTACTTAGTGATTTTCAGCTTCAGTGACCAGATGTTTACTTTTCACCTGGGACTTTCCTCTTGAGATGGGAAGCAGTTCCAGGCTTAGGTGCTTGGATCTGGAGGGAGATACTTAAGCTGCTTCTGTCTGTGCTCTCACCAAGGGCCATACTGAACCAGGAGAGTCTGTTTTTGTAGAGTAGTAGAAATTTCATTTTGAGTCTTTGCTTTCCTACTTTCTATTTCTAGATGACTTTGACTTATTTTATATTCAGTGATTATATTATAAATCAGGATCTTAAATCCACACTGTATCTTCAAGCCAGTATATCCTGTCCTGTGTACTGTCAAAAAGGATAGGTAAAGCTGTATTTAATGCTTTCTAAAAAGGTTGGGTAATACATAAATTCTTATTACAATGCTTTACAGCAGCAGTAAAGAAGAAAAAGCAATGCTTTCTTTTAATTTTTCCCTTTGTCACTTCAAATATTTCAGTTTTTGTTCTTTTCCAATAACAATAATTACAAGATTATGTAAACTGAGTTCCCCACAACTTCAGATTTTTTAGCTTTGTTCAACTGTTTCATATAACAGAGACATTATCACTGTTACTGTCCTGTAACTGTTCATTCCATCCGAATGAACATAGCATGACTGCAAGACATATTTTCTCTCTTCTGGACTCTGTCAAGGGTTGTCCATGTGTTCAGGGACTTCCATGCACATAAAGTTAGGGGACATGAACCTCTTCTTCTCTGTACATTCCCTTCTATAATATTCATTGGTCTGTTAAAATAACATCTAGAATAAATGTTGCATTTTTTTTCAAAACACTTCACAGCACGATGTAGTTATATTTGACAAAATTACATTGTTAATGCTATAAATTCACACACAGCAGACAGAAGTTTTAGTCTTAGAAGAGCAATGTAATACTCTTCAGTGGTGTGCCTTCCTGAGGCATGGCATCAGAAATAGCATGTGAAAATACTGAATTCAAACTCCACTAGATCTTTTTACTGTGATGACATAAATAATTGAAGAAATTTAAAATAGCAGACCTTATATAGACATATTTGGAAGGAACAATCATAGCTAATACTTACCTTCTTTTACCTAGTGCCCTCTTATACATGTATTGTTCACTTAGACTTGGCAGAATAGGTCTACAGAGACCTAAATACTTGGAAGAATATGCAGTCTGCGAATTGGTTCTAATGACTAGCCTTTAACTTCTAGCCCTTAAATTGTTCTCTCCCTTCTGATGCTTCCTTTTCTCCACACTATGCATTTCCAAAAGGTTAAGTTTTACCATTTATAAAATTTAAATCATTTCTGGTTCCCATTATGAAACTGATCTGACAAATATCCTTTATTTCAACATTGTAATGGCACGCAGGCAGTGCATCATTGTGCTGTAGTGGGAACTAACGAATCTATGATATCTATCAACACCATATCATGTTCATGATGACTGTTCCTGTGCCATGCCTGATTTTATGGAGTGGCAGTCAATTACGTAGCTTTGTAAAGGGATGCTGCAGGGGGAGACAAGTCTTACTGCCCTGCGTCAGTCTGTATCTTTGGTCTCCCACTGAACTCTCTTATACAGGTGAATAAAATGAGAACAGGTGGTGATATGGCAATTAAGGCTCTTAAACTGCAAAAATAAAATAACTAACCCTCCTTCCAGATTTAATCCCACTTGATCATGGAAAATAACAGACTTATAAGTTACCTAAAGGAAGCAAAATGTAGAAGGGAAAAATAGTATATTCCAGCTTATCTGGCACTGAGTATTTGACTTTGCTTTCAGTCTCAATTTTATGAGGACCAAAATTCAGTGAAGATGACTTTCATTGCTTTTATTTCAATGAGACAGATCTGCAGTGAACTCAGTGCTGCAGAGTCAAGTGTATGAGTAAGCAGCAAAAGAGTGAAATTATTACAGAAGGCAAAGGTGTGCCTCCTAGACTCCTATCCATTGAGAGTAAAATCTACACAGACAATACTAGTAGCAAAAGCCTTGATTCATGACTGGGAGCTGATAGCAGAAGAACTTATAGTTACTGCTTGACATTTCCTTGTTGAATTGCTCAGTTCCTTTTCCCACTGATAGCAGCTGGAATAACACTCATCAAATCACTATGATATTGCTGCCAAACATTTGCAATGCCTTGATATTTGTTTCATAGTTTTATTAATATTTATATACTAACTGTACTTCAGCTTATTAGACATATATTAACACCAGTCAAGTGTAATCATACACCGAGGATTCAGTTAATCCTGGAAAAAAAAAAAGAAAAAAACTAAAAAAAAAGAAAACAGAAAAGGATCTAGATATCAAGTGAAATGTTGGCAGGAAGTAGGAATAACAAAGAAAAGACAAAAAATGAAGTCTTCTTTTGAAATGAAAGATGAAGACTTCAGAATATCAAAATTAAGACCTTCCATTAAAAATCTGAAATAACTAGCCAGTATCTGCCAGAAGATATTTTCTTTATGCTAACAGTTTCCTGTTCTGTATGTAGGGTTAGTTACGTAAGATACTGTCTATCTCTTGATGCATTAAGAGCAACCGTATGTTGTATATCTTAACATGACGAGTTATGCCAGCATAACTTAATAAAAATACAGTAGTGATCATCACACTGATTTATCACATGAAGTATGCAGAAAGTGATGCATTTTTCAATTATTTTATTTTATCAAGAGAATTATCAAAAGGTCAGAGAAACTATGTCAGTCTGACAGCTTATTTGGTTATCAAAATAAGAAGAGGAAGAGTCACAGTTCATGTTGAAATTACTAGTGTTATGTGTAATTAAGATGGTGAAATTAGCTACTGTGCAAACAAGGTAAAGCAGACAAAAAAGGAGGACTTGCATTTTTTCCATGTTGTAGCATTACAAATATTTTGCAAATGGAAGCTATGATTATGTCCTGAGATTACCATTCGCACAATGCAAAGAGCTGTTACAGCTCAACACCCATTTGAGTCAATGAGTAGTGGAGTTGCAGCACCTCACCAAACTCACTTGCAGGGCAAAGCATTCCCAAGGATCTGCATTTTAGAGGAAAGTCTCCAGAAGATTATTAGTCTACTTTTCTTTTGTGCTTAATATTTAGGTAAAGTGGCATCCTTCCTCTTACAAAGCACTACCGACTGTAAATAAAGAGAATATTAATACTAGACAATTTTGTAATAAGTTCTATATTCCTACCTTAACTATTCTCCAAATTTTGTGTCTCATCATACATCTTTGAGTGTTTGCATTTTTAAAGGACAAAACAGATGCGTTGTCCCAGATGAGAATAAAAAGAAAATCAGTTCTCTGTTGAGCAGACAGTTCCACCTGACATTATGAACCGATATTGCTGGAAAAATCCTGTAGTCTCTCATAGCTACACACCCTTGTTTTTTATTCAGCTGAACAGAAAAATCACATTCTACAAAGTTCTCAAACAAAACCTTGACTATTGAATTTACCATAGAACACTTGTACAAACACATTTATACTAGGGAAGTGCTACTGTGGCTTGATTTGAGTAAATCTTCAGTAGTGTCTAAGGCTCATAGGTGCCTCCCTCACAGCAATATTTTCCATACACTAAGAACAAACATAATAAATCGAAGGAATACCGAAGTATTTTAGAAGGGTGTTTGCAAATTTTGTGATAGTGTGTGTTGCTAGGGAAACCTCATCTTTTATCTAAGATGGGTCATGGATCTCAAATAATGTAGATTAGGACATAAAATATACTTACAACTGAAAGAAGGAAGTGGAACAAATTTAAATAAATAAAGTAAGACTGATCAGAAGTATTTAGAGACAACAACAACATACCAGTAAACAACATAAAACATCTTATTCATAAGATATTAATAGCAAGCTGACATCACATTAATTATATTCTAATCCAGCTTGTTTGAAATAATGGATGTAATATGCCATAATGCAGTGCAGTGCAGATTGAATTGGCTTTGTCTTCTTTGTTCAGAATACCAAATGGAAGAATCATTATTCTGTTGCAGTTTACCAGCTTCTATTTATGGACTGTCATTTTATTTTCCTAGCAATTCATCTAAAGATGTGACATAAGAGACCCTCCCAGATGCATATTCACTTGTAAAAAATGTGTTATCTTTTCCACGATATTGTTTCAAAAGGTGTGGAGTAACATATAAAACAAGATTTTCTGATTTAAACATTTTGGCCTCAACTAGCAGTGGAGACCAATGCTTGCAGGCAATGAATTTATCTGTTGACTTCAGAGAGCATTTAATCAGTCTTTATAAACTCTAAAATAGTATTGCAGGTTTCATAAAGTGTATATGTATATACTAGGAATGAAATACTGTAGTTACATTTAGATTTCGGGTTGGCTATTGTGAAAATATATTTGCTGTATAAAATACTACAGCTTAATGATATATTTCATGATGTGGGCCATAAATATTTTTTAGGAAATTATCCAAAACACACTATTATAATATACTTACATATTTCTTTTGCACATTAATTCTTATGAGACAGTAACAAAAGACAGTACTTTAGCCCCTCCTGTGACTTTTTTGGGACTGTAATTATGTGTGTTCAGACCTGACTGCAGAAATAACTAGACCCCTCCTTCTATATTGCATTTTTTGCCAATTGCATGGTCAATACATTTTTAAAATCACCTGAAATATTTCCTAAAAAACATTCTTCGATCACAAGGTCTCCAGGTAAGGAGAAATATATGATTTAAGTTTTCATGGCATGTATCTTCACTGTCAGGGTGGTGAGGAATTGGACCAGGTTGCCCAGAGAAGCTGTGGATGCCCCATCCCTGGAAGTGTTCAAGGCCAGGCTGGATGAGGCTTTGAGCAACTTGATCTAGTGGAGGGTGTCCCTGCCAGTGTCAGTGGGTTTGGAACACCAACCCCCCAAGTCACTAACAAAAGAACCTGCTTCACTGCTAACAGCCTCACCAAGAACTAAAAAAAGGAGCTAAGGACCCAGCTATCAGCTAGACCCTAAAAACCTTAACGATCCTCCGGTCTCCCCGGCTACTTTCATGCTTTCCCAAACTGTGCATGCACCCAGCCTGACCATGGAGCCTGACATATCATTGAATGAAACAAAATCCCTCAGCTGCTGTGGGCTGGCCAGCTCTGTGCAGCAGAAAATCTCGTTCCTGCCTGAAACCAGCACAGACCACAAAACATAATACACACACACTTTTTAAAAGTAATTGAAAACTGTTTATTTTGAATGAACTATCCTAAGAGTCAGGGAGAAATTTGTCTGACTGTGGTGACATGCCCACATGTGGTAACACTGGAGGACCAACTGGCTTTGATGCCAATGATCAGCATGGCTGGGCCTGAATTTAGAGTTAGCCTGGATTAGAAATTAAAACTTAAGTATTATTTGGGTAAAAATGCAATGTACACTTTTATGTTTCTAGGACAGTCTAATTTCCCATTACTCCCATTCTTACATTACAGGTTCCAGGGTTTTGAAAAAATGTAACAAGTTCAGAACTCCAGTTTCTTTCACAAAACTTTGCATTTTGCCTGTCAATTGCCTACTCTTTTTTCTTTTAATGAACTTTTATAAAATGGCTTTGAACAGTGTGATAGGTCAAGTCACATGAATACATGAAACAACAAGTCCCTGTCTTATATGTTATTCATGAGTAAGAAGTTTCTGACCTGAAGCAGCTTAGGTATTATCATTTTTGTTAGATTTACCTTGTTTATCTAAACTTGAAGCTAGTTGTCTTACATGTTTTGTCACAAAATACATGACATTGCTAACTAGCTTCCTGGCACTCCTCTCCTCAGTCTAATTGTCCATTTTATTGCCACCAGGAACCAGCTGTGGTCTATGGTAGGAAATGGGTACATCTCCAGGGCATAGCCTTTTCATTTCCACTGAGTTCTGAAATACACATTGAAGGAGTAAATTCGCTAGCCAAAAAAAGCTCTTCATTGCTCAGCAGCACTAATATACTCAACCTCTGTGAAACAGGCTTCATTTCCCTCTCCTATGGCTCATGGTTGACATACACGTTAAAATAAGTCTCTATTAAGAACTGTGTTTCATACTGCTCTGTGCTCTATATGGCTTTGTGGTTCACTCACGCACACACGCTTTCTTCACAAAAGTAAGCTGGGTTCACACCTCCAGGTCTTCTAATTCTAAACCTCTAGGCCTTTTAAAGCATTTAACACTTGGCCTTTTGCAGCCTGAGTAAATGCTTTTAAGCATCTCCATTGAAGCTTAGGCTTTCCCCTTTCTGTGAGCTTTTACTCTTAATTACAAGAAGAACTGGTGTGAAAATAAAGAAGAGAGCTGTTGGAATAGGAAGGTAATTTGGCCTCCATAGGGGAGGCAGGGAAGGAAAAGGTTAGTCGGGGATGACAGAAGCTAAAACTAGGAGCCAGGAGGGAGAAGAGCTCCAGAATGTCTTTCCTCATCCTCCTGAAGGCAGGAAGCTTAGCTATTGTTTTATTCTTTATTCAGTAAATATGTATATCTATAGCAGATAGTTTCCAGCTGATCTGGTCTTTGATTATTTCTACAAAAATCAGAACAAGATCCTGACACAAAGTTGAAACAAACTACTTTGCTGAAATGAAAATGAATACAAATAGTATAATTTATGATGTCTGTAAAGCCCTAATCCAGAACATTTTTCTGTAACATAAGCTATGCAAGACAATTACAGGGAAAAGCTGGGTCTAACAAGAAAGCAGAAATAAATAGAACATTAAATAGCAAAAAAATTGCTAACAACAAATGTTTAACAGAAAAAAAATCCCTACAAAACACATGCATTAGCCATTTTAACCCCTTGGCATAATAAGCTTATCTTCCCTGTGAGATGGTAATATAACCCCCAAGCACCTGTGATTAAAATGGGTGTGGTGGCACCTGAAATTAAATAATTAAATTAAAAAAAAAAAGGAAGTAGAAAGATTGGAGGAAGCTGTTTATAGAGACATGCTTGGTTACAGACATCTTAAAAGTGGAAAGAACAAGGCATATTGTCTATGTTTTTATGAGCTGGTTTACAGAAGACTAACAGTGTAAGCAGCGTACAAGTTCTCCTATGTAAGTAAGAAATGAGGAATTCAAAGGTGTTTGGAAGACGGGAATCAGGAATGTTACTGCTTGCATGCAACAGAAAGTGGAGAAAGACCAGAGCTCTTACTCAGACTTTGCCTGTTGAGTAGTTCCCAATAGAACGTTCCTTTATCAGAGATGTTGCTGCTTCTTTCAACTCAGACAGATTTTTAAAAAAAGCTAAAATCTCTCCTAGGAAATGGAAAATACTGTGAGAAATGAAAAACATTGTGCAAAATGAAAATAGAGAAGGACCACTTCAGGTTTATAGTTGTAGCTACAAATTCGTGTTTTTGATATTTATAATATTGTGCATTTTAAGATTAGCCTTCTGAAACTGGAACTTGAGGGATCTCTGAAGCAGTTACTCTCTGAATATTGCTAAAGACAAAGTGAGTAAGTCTTCAGGAAAAATACATCTGGCTACTTCTTAGCTCGGTGCTGTTCATGCAAATCAAATAGTAGCAAACCGTCTTGGTAGAAGGGAAGGATGATCTATATTTCTCATAGAGGCAAAAAATAGGACAAATCTTTTAGATCACATGATTTGTGCATAAGATTGGAATATGAAAGGAAATGGCTCACACTGGAGATACTGTGGGACAGCTTCAGGAACAAGATAGGGGATACAATGTGAAAAAATACTGCTGTAGAGTAGTTTAGCCAGGATAGTAGAAGAACTTAATCTTAGGTTTGTTTAGCTAAACCAAATAAAGCTCCTGTGGTGAAGGTGTGACACTTGTTCTAATTCTTCTTGCACAAGAGCCACTTCGGGTGTACTTTCCCAGGATCATACAGATGGGTATGTGCCCCTGAGAGCTTGATGGATGACAGTGAACAAATTTGGTGAGGACCTTGTTTCAAATGTAAATTTCAAAGAGCTGTTAAGACTCCAGGGAAGGAAGAGGAGTTAGTATGATGCCACTTCTGACATACAGTATCTAAATTAATGGAGTATTGTGTGCTTTGCTAGTTTGTATTTTTTTGATAGAAGTAGAAAGGTAATGATACTCTCATGTGTAGAGCAGGAATAGGCAGTAATCTCATGCTGGATGAGGCTTTGAGCAACCTGGACTAGTGGAAGGTTTCCCTGCCCATGGCAGGGGGCTTGGAACTAGGTGATCTTTAAGGCCCCTTCCAACACAAAATACTCTATCATTCTATGATTCATGAGACGACTCTAAGCCAGAGACAATGTCCTTATTCAAAAACTCTGAGAACGTTTCAGAATGTCTTTACAGTCTTTAGCTGTCTCCAAGGGCTTCCTCCATCATAAGCATTCCATATATTTCTAATCTAGTATTACCTAGTCTAATGCTATTATTTTTCCTCTAAATTCAACTATGCCATTGATCCATATGACAAATGAAGGTTATATGATTTTTTTATAATTCGACATAATAGACTTATTGTACATCTGTGTGTGATTTAATATCTGCTGTTAATGTTATATAGAAATTTTACATTTATTAGAGCAACAATAATTTTAAAACATGTATTTGCATAGTTAGGGTAGCTGGCAGCATGGGTTGAGATGTGTCTAGTATGCCATACAATAATATAGTCTTCTGTAGTTCATTAAAATATACTCTGCAAATTATGAGTCATCTACTGCATTCTAACTGAAATTTGTTTTCAAACTTATTCCAGCATGATTATACAGGGAACAGGCATAAAATATGAAGCTCTTACTTTCAAAAAGTAAGCGGTCTTTGTTTCACAGAGTATTTCACATGCTTCACTGAACCTGCTAAAAATGCAGAAGACAAATATATGAGAAAGGCAGAATATTCTGTAATTCCTTATGGCATTTCTGGTCTAGTATGGAGTGTGCTTTGTCAGAGTCAGTGTCTATGTGACAGCTAAGGATGGCACTGGTACTAATTCTGAAACTTAGTTAGTCAATTTTGATTTTCTCATCTTGACAAGGAAAGATCATGATCTTGAAATAAGGTTACTGTTTTACTTGTGAGGCACAGATCATATATCAAGGTGCAATAAATATGTAAGACTTGAGTCAATTGATGAAAAATACCTACTTAAAAAAAAAAAAGCAAACCCCAAGTCCTTGGTTGGAAGGAGACTGGGATTCATGACAGAAGGTACTATTGGAAATTTAAGTTTTAAATTCCATCAATCCATTGAAGTGGTTGCACAACCCTCCAATTTTCTTTCCTCAAGGAATCTCTGTTTGTAGATAATAGACTTTCATGGGGACTAATCCAATTGGATCCCAGCCTAGCTTTACCCAGGACACTGGCACAGTGCACAAGTTGTTTTTTTTTTTTTGGGTGAGGGACGAACACAAGGGGAGTGGGGTAAGGGGAAAGTAATAGTGGTTTTAAAAGAGTTTGCTGTTATGTATCCAAAGGTGTTTTGCAGAAAGTAGCAGAAAATGTTTTGAACCTGTAGATGAACTTTAGTCTGATATTAAGGGCTCAGATTGCACTATACAAGCTGCACACTAAGAACTTCTCTTTGTTGAACTGTACTGAAACACATGGGAGCCTCCAAACCTTTCACAAAAATGCACATATTTAATACAAAATTATTGCTGACAGGCCAGAACTGATGTTTGAAATCATGGTAGAGACTTCATAAAAGGGAAGTCCAAGCTCCATGGCATTAATCAGCTCATAAAATCCCTTGGTCAGGCATAGTTTTGAGCAAATTAAATCCATTAAATATGAATGATGATAGCACATACAGAAGAAAGGCCTTCAATTTCTTTTTGCTTTCAGAAAGAAGATTCTGAACAAAAGAAGGAAAAATCCTCCCAAAATTACTCAGACTTTCACAGATCAGCAGGTGTATTATAAATTCTTCTGTAGATGTTACTAATCATATTGCTTTGAATGTGAGTATATGCGTTCTTGAGTACAAAGACAGCTGTTCAAAAGGCACAGGTGCATTCTTGCCAAAGATGAATCCAATGTCAAAACCTTGTTTGTAACACCTGCATTATCTATGGCATATTTAACAGAAGACAGAAATAAAGAAGCAAAGGAACACAAAGATCATAGAATCATAGACAGTTTTGGGATGGAAGGTACCTTCAGAGATCATCTAATCCAACCCCTCTGCCATGCATGGCTAAGTACAGCTTTCACTATATCAGATTGCTCTACATCCAGTCCAACCTGTCCTCAAACACATCCAGTAATGGGGCATCCACAACTCCTCTGGACAACTTGTTTGACTGTTTGATCACCCTCATTGTAAAAAATGTCTTCCTTAAATCCAGTCTAAAACTACCCTTTTCAGATTAAAAACATTGACTCTTATCATTACAGGTCCTGGTAACAAGTCTTTCTCCATCTTTCTAATAAGTCACTCTTATATATTGAAAGGCTGCAATGAGGTCTCCCAGAAGCCTTCTCTTCTCTGGGCTGAACAAGCCCAATTCTCTCAGCTTGTCTTCATAGGAGAGGTACTCTAGACCTCTGATCATCTTGGTGGTCTCCTCTGGAATCTTTACAACAGGTCCATTTCTTTCTTGTGCTGGGTGCCCCAGACCTGGATGCAATACTCCAGGTGAGGTCTCATGAGAGTGGAGTGAAGGGAACATATCACCTCCCTCCACCTGCTTGCACAAATGGTTTACTGGGCTGCAAGCACACACTGCTGGCTCATATCTAATTTTTCATTCATCAGTATCCCAAGATCTTTCTCTGCAGGTCTGTTTTCAATCAATTCCTCACCCAGTCAATACTCATACTGGTGATTACTGTGGCCTAGATGCAGGACCTTGCGCTTGGTCTTGTTGAACTTCACATGGGTCCTCTCCCTGAGCCTTTCATGGTGCCTATGGATGGTATCCCTTCCCTCTAGTATATGAGCTACACGACTCAGCTTGGTGTCATCCAGTAACTTGCTGAGTTGCACTCAATCTCACCATCTATGCCATTAATGAAGATATTAAATAGTACTGGTCTCAGTCCAGACTCTTGAGAGACACCACCCATCCAAGGACATCTTCCACCTGGATCAGAAGTCCAGATATATGATGTGACTGAAAGGATTCTGCAGCTACTGGCTAATACAAAGGTGGCAGAGAACTCTTCTGAAAACTCAGATGCTCATGATACTTGAGGTGTACAAGTGTGGCTTAATATGTAATTAGTAGTTGCTTTTAACCAATATAGGGAATCAATGCATTGCCCTTTATTTAAATATTTCGTTGACCTCTACTATTATAATGTTGAAATGTCAGATATATGAACCACAGAAAATCTAGAATCCAGAAAAAAATACTTAATCTTCAGTATATTCAGATACATAAATATGAAATAGTTTGGAATATTGATTGAAACAATTCTTTGTTTTATGCTAATAGTGAAGACACCATGTAACTGAGCTATTCATACAGTTGTGAGGTCCTTAAATATAATTTTGGGAAGACCAAAAAAATATGTTTGCCAATTATTATTTATTCCAATACTTTGTAAAATTTAGTATTATGAAGTATTATCGTATAACACCTACAACTCTGTAGTCTTTTTATACTCCTTTGCATCCAAAGTATCTGAGGATGTATGAGCTAAGAAAATGATGTCTCAAAAATTAATAAGGTTATCAAAATATTTCTCCCCATTTATTCTCCTTTGGGTAGACTTGTATATGGAAACATCAGGATTTGGCCACTTTTCCTATAAAACCAACTAACATGAAGATCAGAAAACCTGAATTCTTTTATTCTTTTCTTGGTACAACCCAAAACAAAAGAAAAACACATTATTTTTTCAAAGATAAGTCCATTTGGTAATGTACTGTACAAATTTCCTTCCTAAATTTAGTGATTCTGAAATAATATTTATCCAATAATGATACCTATCTATCTCAAATCTATATCAATTTTCACACATGGCCATTTCAGAGGTTATTCTGTATCCTTTCACAAATGCTGACTCTTGACATCGTTGAAATAGAAGATGGTTTGTATAAGTAAGCTATTTCTGAAAAGGAAAAAGTGTTCTTTTTGATAAGCTGATTGCTCTGTTGTTATATTCTTCCTCTGCCTCCTAGTTAAGCCTCATGTGACCATTGATTTAAATAAAAGATTTGCTGACAGTTCAGCATTCTCATCTTATCCTTATGATTAGGAGAAGAAATGCCGCATAGTTTAGATCAGATTATTCATGAGAGGGAGAGATGAAATTCCTTTGGATGAGGAACGGAACAGTATTACTATACTGCAGTTCTTATAGTGCTACATCAATATGACCTACAGGACATGACAGATGACTGAAGACATCTGTGTTGTTATGTCATTGGGTGGGGGTGTCTGTTTATGGCAAATTTAATTTTTAAAATTAAATACATCGAGTGCTCAGCACAGTCCTTTTAAAATGCATTACTCAAGGAAAAAGGTATTTTGATATGATCAGTTGTTAATTGCAAATGAACTGTTTATAGCTGATATGATTTATGGTGTTTGGCAGATCAAAACTTGTATTTGCTGTTGAATAGAATTTTGTCCTTGCCTGTTCAGCAGCATAAACTGAGAATACTTAAATATCCATTTATACCTAAATATTAACATGAACATTTACTGTCTTCTTGTTTCATGCTTGATTTCTTGGGAACAAATTCTTTGTTGTGAAGCTTGAACAATGATCTAACAATATATAGAAGTTTTTATAAACTGGATATAAAAAATTAGCTTTGAAATAAGGATGAACTTCTGGGGTTTTAAATAAGATTATAACTAAAGAAGTAGTTGTCAGCAGGGCCATCAAGACAGTGATCATTGTGTCTCCTTGCAGGAACACTCAGAGTTTGAGTGTTTGCAATTCCAAACTAAGATCACATGAATAAAACTTGATTGATAATGTTGCTGATGACCTTTTATACTGAAGTATTCTGCGGAGGAAAAAAATATGAAGAACATAGGGTACATGGAGCCTCTTAAAAAGCTGGATAAAACTGAAATGACCTGTCCCAGACTTTGCTGTTAGGGAAACTAAGCAGGAGGAACAAAATGCTTGTTTGTTAACTGGCAAGAGCAAAGTTCACTTTTGCTGTGGTGACAGGGAGGTGATCTGCGGCAGAGTGGTGAGCAGACCAGGGGACTGTGAGTGGAAACCTCTCTCGCTGTTTTAAATTCTCTAAACTTCCCACTGTAAGAACTTCACTTTTTTTCCAATTCTCCAAAGGGCAGCACTTTCCTGAAGCATCACCCAGGATAACTGTACTTGTTTCCTGCACTGCCCAGCTGGGTGATGGACTTGCTGCCAGCAGAAAGGAGAGCCGTGAGGAAGGTTGAATAAAGCTGGGTGTTCACAAGACAGCAGCCACTGAGGCTGTCAGGGGATGCTGGCTGCCTGTGCTGCCCATGCCCACCACCACGTTTACCCACACATCCACAGATCTACATGTTTGTCTGTGGACAGCATTAACTACTTCCACAGGATGCCTCAGTCCAGAAGACTGAAATAATAACTCATTTATTTATATGAAGTGTAAAAAAAAGGACACCTCTATTTTTGTACTGAGCCTCTTATTCATGTATCCTTTAATAAAAATTTTCCTTAGAGAATATCTAAATTTGATCTTTGACAAAGGGTCTATCATGTTCACTGATGGTTCTGAAACAGCTAAACTAAACATCTCTAAAACCCCCATCCAGGTGATAACAGGCGAACCATTATTTCTGCTGAAGATACTGAATTTACTGAATGAAAAATACAGGGAAGGTAGCAAAAGGTGAAGAATGGCATGAAAAATAAATATAAATACTCAGATTTATGTTAAGGTCAGGAGTAATCCTTTCAAGGTCTTCAGTTCTATTGTGCTGCTTTTCTTAAAACCTTTAGTCATCTGAGGCAGGGACCTGATGGGGTAGAGTGGACAATTTGGAGGGAAGCTGAAAAGGTCACATTTCAGCAGAAGGCTGTGTATTTATTTTTTTAAATGGTTGTTTTAGTATTTTTGTATATGTTTAAGAAATTGGAAACTGTAGGTTTTAAAACAGTCAATGCATCACAACATTAAATAAGCACTGATTCTTATTCCGATGAACTCAGCTCTGAAGTTTTTGTAGAGAAAAATCCCAAATGAAGGGTTTTGGAGGGACTGAGAAGATTATCCGTTTGCTAGAAATCTGTGGCAAGACAGGCCTTGTTAGGAAGTGTAACACAACAATAGAAAGGTGCTAGCTGGCTTACTATGGCAGAACTACTGAAACAGTACTTTCAAATATACCCGAGTTTATTTAGCAGTGCTTAATATTTTCAAGTTCATGATTTATTGGATGAACCATAGTCTCTGACATTTGTGCAGCTCAATAGCTGTTCAAATAATGGAAAGAATAGCAGCAGTTTTGTCTAGTAATTCAATGATAAATTCATTCTGGTATTGAAACAGCTTTTAGGCTGAGCAATAATGGAAGGGGCATTGGAGAACCTAGAATAGTTGTGAAAGAGGCAGTGATATTAGAGATACAACATTGGATTTGACTGCAATATCATGTAGAAAGATTACCCTGGAGGACTGGTAATCTATAAAAATGGCAACTGCAGACATGCAGTAGGTTGTATTAGTGCAAATATATTTTAAAGCTTTCTTTCATGTGAAAACATTTCTAGAAAGATGGATGGATAAAGACCAAAGTATTCAGGCCTCAAAGGAATATAACTGTTGTTTGCAGTGCAGAGGCAAATTTGGAAATGTTGCCCCTGAGGAGAACTACATGTAAATGTAACATGTTTTCTGCTAACTTTAATTTGACAAATCAGAACTGTGTCTCTGTGCTGGATTACACCTGAAGTTTCTTTCCCTCAAAACCACTTCCCTAGTTTTAGCTGTTAGAAACATATCTCCCTTGTGCACATGCTTTTTTTTGCATAAAGAGGCCAAGGCATTGCAGCACCTTAGACTATCTCTAGTTACAATTTTGATTATTCAAAACAGTCCGATTAATTTCATAGAAGAATTGTGACACCTTTTCCTGTAGTTATCAACTGACTCTTTCATGAAGGAAGGGGTGTCAATTTTACGAGTGCAACTTTGAATAACAAGACAGCAACAACAATGTAAAAGTAACCACATTAACTACCCTGAAAACAATAGCAACCCAGGTAGTGCACAGCTTGTATACAGGTTTGGTGGCAGTCATAATTTTGTCGTACAGTCCACACAGACTGATCCACACTGATCTTCTCCATGGCACACTGGTTTTAATGTACCTGTAGAATTTTTGATTGCTGATCTCGAGAGGTTGGTAGACTTTTTCCATATGCAATTCTGAGCCAGGCATTTGGGAAATATAATGATTCCCTAGTGCATGCACTAAGAAGAAACAAGGGACATTGTTTTCAGTGAGCTCATTAGGTATGTACTCATGACTTGCATATGCTACTGATTTCTGGCAGTAAAATTTAAAGCTTGGTTTTCAGGTCTGTAGAAGGATATATAATGCCACTGTGATTCATAGCAGATTTGTAACATCAGTGACACTCCCCTTTAGGGCAAAAATTTGTTCCAAACTGTATGTAGCCACGAGACAGAAAGATGACAGGGGGTTTGCCCAAAATTAATAACAATGACACATTTTTTTGCTTAAGCTGCCTAACTGAGGTATAGGAAAATGACAGAAGTGAGAACTGACCTGTCCCAAAAGCTGTTATGAATAATCAAACATCTCACAGCAACTATCCTGGGAACAGAAGTGACTACGATTAACTGGATTGCCTGTGGTGTGTTACTGGACAAATTTTATTTTATTATTTTTTTTTTTTTTTTTTTTTTTTTTACCCTTTAGTTTGCAGGAACATCAACTAACAAGGTAAAATTGTCCTGGACGTAACTGATTGGAACCACTGAAGCAAATGAAAAATTATGATCCCCATCCCAGACAATCCAGGTTCATTTGTATGAAAGTAATTTGATTCTGTTGTTTTCTCCTTGTGATGCAGATGCCTATGTCTTCCCAGTGTTGGCTCCTCATCAACTCACAGCAGCTCTCTAGTTCTCTCCAGCCCTGCTCCTTCCAAGCATGATGTTGGGCCTTGTGCAGCACAGTGTCCCCAGTAGCTTCTGCTCCTGACTTGCTGTTCCTTCTCTCTTCTGTCACCCTATCAATCAGTTTCCCCTCACAGAGGCTTTTATACAGCTGAATCTTTTATTAGGTGTATATTGTGTTATGGAGCAACATGGTACTACATAATGAGCTACCAAATTTGTTGGTGTAATTCCACCTGGTGGGACAGTATTCCAGTTTTCCTTGGGTTTAAAATAAAATAAACTGTGGACAGATAATTTTAACAAAACTTTTCTGACATCAAGACCTTGACTTATGTCACTCTTAAGTTCTGTTCATTAATGGTGTTCAGTTGTGTCATTTCTCAAATAAAAGTGAAGACTTGCTTGCAGCTCAGCAGATCCAAATGGGATTGGGGTGGAATTGGTGTGAGAACACTGCACGTTAAAATCACTTCTAAATATATTATCTGTGTTTATAACCTTCTTGACTACTGTTGCTCTTAGATAAAATACCTCTTGTTCCCAGGCTAATAAGTTTTCAAGAAAAAGGTAAGTGGGATTCTGTGGTGAGTACTTTCTGAAAGTCTCTCTTGGATCACTTGGAAATTCAGGCACTTCTAGCCCCTTCCTTTTGGGGTGGTTCCTGCGGTGTAGGAGATTTTCCCATATTTTTGGGGGCCTGTTTCTGTTAGAGGTGTCTAGAAAAGTGTCCTTTATAGATGCCACACCTTTTAATATGTTTGTGTCAACATTTTATCAAGAAGAAGTATCCAGGCCATAAAACACATGTGATTTAGGTAGAAGGTAAGTGGTGTATGTTTAATGGGTTGAAGAATTCCAAAACCCCAGGAGTACTGTGGTCTTGGAGGAAAGCCCAAGGCTAAAACTGAATTGCTGTTTCCTGAAGAGAGGAAGAGGGAAGTCTGAATTTGGCCTTGCCAACAGATCCAGTTTATCCATGCAAGCCAGATTTGAGCTAACATAGTTGTGTGTTTGTGCTTTGTTATTCTGTGACTGAATACTCTGTTGTGATACCTCTGACTCATTATAACTTCTTAGGTGTACTTGTATGATTGGCAGATCTTGCTTTGTATTAGAGAAGTAAATGCAACACCAAAAAAAAAAAAAAAAAAAAAAAGGTGTAAAAAGTGTAGTTAGCTAATACGTAGTCACAATTTTAAAAAGAAACTTTCTGTCAAATTTTCACGTTCCATGTAATGGTTGTTCATAAATAAAATATGACAAGCCTGGATCATCAAACCAAGCTTTTTAATAAAAATCCCATAGATTATAAGATGGTAAGAAAAAAAAAATTACCAGCAAGAGACCCTTGCTCTAGGAAAACATATTATAGAACAAAAATTATTTTGATCAGATCTTGAAGTAAGCAGAAAAATGCCCTCCACGAACCATTTTATTACTTATTGAATATTTAAATCTCCATGCAGCATTTTAAAATTCACTAAAAATATTAATCACGAGCAGCAATGTTAATGTGTACTCACTATGTGGCATACTATATACCATAAAAGGTCTCCTAAAGCTGGTATTTTCTTTTTTTTTTTTCCTCTTTTATAAGGCTTTTATCATGTGGTATCAGATTTTGTTATTCATACTTAGATTTGTTACTCCACTGACTATTGTATAGTTAGTTCCTTAAAACTCTCAAATTCTTTGCCTGTATAAGGAGCAGTGTGGTCAGCAGGACTAGGGAAGTGATTGTGCCCATGTGCTGGGCACTGGTGAGGCCACACCTTGAGTACTGTGTTCAGTTTTGGGCCCCTCACAGCAAGAAGGACATAGAGATGCTGAGGCGTGTCCAGAGAAAGGAGACAAAGCTGGTGAAGGGTCTGGAGAACAAATCTTATGAGGAGCGGCTGAAGGAGCTGGGGTGGGTTAGCCTGGAGAAGAGGAGGCTGAGGGGAGACCTGATCGCTGTCTACAGCTGCCTGAAAGGAGGTTGTAGGGAGGCAGGTACTGCCTACTTACCAGGTTCTTCTGGGTAACTGGTGATAGGACAAGTGGAAATGGCCTCAAGCTGCATCAGGGGAAGTTTAGATTAGATATTAGGAAAAACTTCCTCATTGAAAGAGTGGTCAGGCACTGGAACAGGCTGCCCAGGGAAGTGGTGGAGTCACCATCCCAGGAGGTGTTCAAGGAGCATGTAGACATGGCGCTTGAGGACACAGTCTGGTGGGTATGGTAGTGTTGGGCTGATGGTTGGACTAGGTGATATTATAGGTCTTTTCCAACCTTAGTGATTCTGTGAACAGGGCTGGCTACTTTGAAACAATGTAGCAGGGCCAGCTACATTGAAATTCTTCCCATCTGCAAATGATTTTTTAGCTTGTATATGATATATTATTATTGTTATGGATACTTCCCAAATTCACAGAATCAAATGATCTGGACATTTTCTTTTCTGGTCACCTGCCTAAAATCTTTAAAGCTGCAGACCCAAGTTTTCAAAACTGAACTTTCAATAAGGGAATCAGTAAACCACAACCACTTTAGTTTAGGAAACATCTGAAATACTGTTGGTGCCTAGTGTAATTAATGGAGTTTGTGACAGCACATTAAAAATGGAAGAAAAAGGTCATATATTACAGTTGGTGAAGTACATAGTTTCTGTAGCTTTTTTTTTTTTTTTTTTTTTAATTAAACTGTGTTGGTTTTGATTGCCTATGTTTATTCAGTGTCATTCTATGCAGCTTTGTCATTGTAGCTGCAAAGGCTAGTTTTATAGTCTATGGTTACTTACAACAGGTAACAATATTCCAATTATACCCAAACTGAGGACAATAGCTTTTCCTAAAAATTTTACAATTTAGAAAGAGTATTTTTGTTTAGTTTGAATACTGAAAGCTTCTAACAGAGGAAAATAATCTACAAAATATTTAATGGTAAGAATACATTCAGGATACAATATTTTCTCGTTGTTGTCAAAAATAGTTTCTGGAAATTAGCACTCAACAGGGCATATTCAGCAAATTCTGACTTACAGCAAAATGTTTCAAATTGTGCTATGATGTGTGCTATATTCATTTGTATTAATTTCCAATTAAATTAGTATCATACAAAGAAGAAAAAAAAAGAGTAATTCATAAATATTAGACATTTTAAGTAGAGTAAAATTTTTTTCCCCCTTTTCCTCCCCCTAAACTTTAATTCCAGTTGATATTTTCTGGACTTTGGTCATTTGACAAAGTATTTTTCTGTAAAATTTAGCAGGCACCATTCTGTTTTCCTTTCTTTATTTCTTTCTTCTTCCCCTCCTCCAGCCTCATGTAGTGTAATTATTCAGATCTCTTTTACATTTACAGAATACTTCAGTGACTACTGTGAGGACATGGAGTCAGGAGCGCTGTTATATCTTGTACTGAAGATGAATTCTGGCATATTTTAAGAACCTAGAGAACTGTGTTGACCTGTTTTGCCCTATTAACTGGGAAAAAAGGTAAAATAATTTAAAAAATATTAATTCTGTTGATATGTGACCGTTCCATTTATACAGGGCATTCCCTGTGAAGCATATGAACTCCCCTTCCTCAACAAACATTATGTCAGGAACTGCAAAAAATAGGAATCATCATTAAAATATTGATAGTTACACACTCACCTGAGCAGTAGTGTTGCGCAGACTCTTGGAGATAAGTTTTGATCCTGCAAATTTATTTTCTATGTGAGTAGGGCAGGACTTGTTAAATAACCCTGTGCATTTAGTCAGATTTTCTACATACAGGCTACTTTACTATCAACAAAACTGAGGCAATAGGAATGGAGAATGTACAGAAAATGAAAATAGAACATACATGCCAGACTGAAAAAAAATCTAAACACTGTGAAGTGGGAGTAGGTGAAAGGTGACTTTTAAAGAAAATTGATTAAATGGGTTTCCTTTGACAGGGCTGTTTGCCTGCCATACTAAGCTGATGTTCACTTTATTTATCTTTATGAAAGAAGGATCTTTTCAAGCTGTTTGCTACAACTAGAAAATGACATACTTACTTGAAGTAGTTTTAATTCTATCTGAAACAAGAATAATTAGCACTCTGGAATCAACTGCCTATATTTCATCAAAGCTGCTTTATGCCATATTAAAGGTTAATATTCTGTGCAATATCTTATGTTCCTTCTACTGCATGGCTTTTCACTTAATGCTATGAGACAGAGTCCTCAATAAAAGCAGTCAGCAGAAGAAATAAGTTGAGATAACCCTTGGCATAGATGTATAACCTTAATAAAAGTTCAGTAAATAACAGCAGAATGGTAATCATCCTTGCCTACTTAAACCAGGCAGAAAAATAATGTTTGACTAGATAGGTCCCAAAGCCCGAATAACGCTGGCTTCAGGCAAGCAAAGGCCTCTTCCTCTAATAGATAACTTTTGTGGTTAAAAGCTCTCTATGTACAGAGAATCCTGTAGATTTAATGTGAGCTCCCACACCACCTATCAAGCATTTTTATCTTCTTTGGTGGTTTAGAGAGTTTCTATAAACAACAGGTGATGACATTTAAAGATGTTTTAATTTACCTATTTTAATTTACCTAATTACCTTTAATTATAATAAAAATTGAACTTTTTTATTATTCCTTAAACAGCCTGATTCATCAGGAGGTCCACAGGTTATCCCAAGCAAGGGGGAATGCTCTCCTTCAGCCCACTGTTGACTCCTTGGGAAGGAGTCAGGGGGCTCTGGCTGCTGTTGGGAGTTGTGGGCAGATCCCGGGATATTGCTGTCTAGGGGGCAGCTGCTGGAGTGGGGCAGTGGGAAAGGTCCAGTGGCCTGTCCGCAGCCCCACAGCTGTCAGTGCTGACCCATTCTCCCTGCACCCAGCAGTGGGACTGCACTGAACTTTCTCAGCTGTGATGATAATACTCTTACTGCTTTAAATAAAACTTTTCTCCTGAGTCAATGTCAGCCCTTTTCTAGTTTTCTTGCCAGTGCTCTGTAGAGAGGTTGTGTCATCATCTGTTTTATATAAAAGTGTTAATCATCCCGTAGACAAGAAAAGGACTCTGCTCACCTGTAATGGAAATCTCAGCATGAGTGGAGAGACTCTTGGTCACTTTGAAAAACTGCAAAACTTTCAGATTCTGTAATTGCAAATAGTTCTAAATGTATATCGTAAACATGATAAAATTAAACTGTTACTCAATGACAAAGCAGGAAAAGGTGAAGAAAGTGAAAATCCACTTTCACTTCAACCAAGATCCTCAATCCATGAATATCCTTTTCCATGAAAAATGTTTTGAACTTGGACTTCTCTCTAGAATTCCTAAAACAATCTTGTTCCCCTCAGTAGATCAGTTTAATTTTAACTTTCATTTAATTATTAGGTCAAAATATATTACATTTTAGAGTAGCTGCAGATACTTTTGCCCTTTGCATTTTCTTTCTTGGTGGGGGCAATGTGACTTTGCTAATATTCCATACAAACTTCTCTGAGAAACAATGCTCCGTTTTTTCAATATAGCCATTTCCTTTACTATATTGAACCCCCATCACATGGGGGTTGAACCCCATCTACACTGAACCCCCATCTAGCTGCTAGCTGCCTCCTGTTTATAGTAAAGAAAAGGTCAAAGAGGTTATGACTCTCCTGCCTGTTCATAACCACCAGGCTGAGAATCCATACAACAGTCATTTAGAAAGATAATGTTATCTCCATAGTTTCTGGCGTAAATAATTTACATAAGTGGCCCCAAAGTGACTTCTCTGGCACTCACGGTGCATTGCAAACTAATGCCTAATTTTTGTCCAATGTCATTCCTAGGTCCCCTTAAATCCAGCAACTTTCAAAATTTCTAAGTCCAAAGTATTTAAGATTATTTTACGTAGTATGCATAGATCAGCAGTTTCTGTACTGTGGTACAATATATTGTTCCCTTCATACATGTGATAAAATGTAACAATACAGTAACATCAGTGGAAAATGTTCACATCACATTGAGGTTGCTCACATTCAGTTAAAGAGAGTATAATTAAAAAAAGAATAACGTAGTTAGTTTCTGTAACATCTACTTCTCTGTTTGTCAGTTTTCATTGCCTTTTGCAACTCCTGCTAATTCAGTGCCATTTGAAGTTTTGCTAATGTGAAGTTAAATCTTTCTAGTGCTTTACTTTTACTTTCCAGTTCTCCCCTGGGAGAACAATAAGACTGTAAAATGTAATGGGTAACTACATTTTTAATTAAGACTTCTCCTGAGACATTTTGCCATTTGACTAAATGTGCTGGTTTTAGTTGGGATAAGCTTACTTTTCCTCACAGTATCTAGTATAAGGCTGTGTTTTGGATTTCTGCTGAGAAGAGTATTGATAACATTCTAGTGATTTTAGTTGTTGCTAAGCAATGTTTACATTTACATCAAGTCAAGGACTTTTTCAGTTTCTGATACTGCACCGGTGTTCCCAGCTTTTTCCTGTACAAGAAGCTAGGAAGGGTCACAGCCAGCACAGCTGACCAAAACTGACTGAAGGGACATTTCATTCCATAAAATGTCATGCTCAGTACATAAGTTTGGGGGAGTGGGCTGGGCATCTCTCTCTCAGTCTGGGTCTGGCTCTCTGGGTCTGGCTTTTGGGCTCTGATGCTGCTGGCTCACTGGCTTTCAGGGCTCTCAGGTTCTGGCTCTCGCTGGGTATTGGTTAGTAGGTAGTGAATGGTTGTATAATTTGTTTTCTTTTCCATTATTTTCATTATGTAGTATTATTATTATTGATATTACTATCATAATCACATATTATTAGTAGTAAAATTAGTATTATTAGCATTGTTGGTATTATTAGTATAATTATTTTATTTTATTTATTTTCATTTATTATATTGTTACCTCAATGCTGAAGTTTCCTTGTCTTTTCTTCCAATTATCCTTCCCATCCCACTGGGGAAGGGGGGAATTGAGCAAGTGGCTGTGTGGTACTGTGCTGGGTTTGTTCAGGAAAGAGTTAACTCCCTTTACTGTGGTTGCCAGGAAGCTGTGTTCCTGAATGCTGAGAGAAGTACTGATAAGTTCTTAGCTGGCGTGGGCCTGTACTGAATTCAACGTCTTTCTCCACTTCTGATACTGCAGCTAACACAAACTGACCAAGGAAGTATTTCATTCCATAGTACATCATGTTCTGGGTCTTGGGCAAGGAGGGGGTCCGGTAGCCATTACCCTATCCCTTATTTTCTTGCTTGTCTACTCCCGTACACTTGCTAACACCCCCCGGACTTCTGCATTAGCTGCTTTGCTAACTCCTGTGTTGGCTCAATTGTGAGGGAGATGATGGGTTGTTTAGTGTTCCCGGTCATGTTATCACTGATAGGGTTCGCATGGAATCTGCTGTGACTGCTCTCGGGCTCTGGCCCTCAGGCTGCGGCTCTCAGGCTGTGGTTCTCGGGCTCTCTGGCTCTGACTCTCACTACTCAGCATCTGGGTGTGCATTGGCCAGTGGATGGTGAGAAATTGTATTATATTGTATCCTATGTTTTATTTTCTACTATGTTAATTATTTATTATTAGTAGTATCTGTATATATTGATTTAGATTTAATTAGTAAATAGTTCTTATCTCAATTTTACGAGCTTCCTTATTTCTTTTTCCTCCAATTCTTCCCCTCTGTTGGAGGAGGGGAGGGGGATTTGTGAGAGCGGCTTCGTGGTATGTTGCTAGCCGGAGTTAAACCACGACAGGTACATATGCTGACTGGGGTTAAATCGCAACACTAAAGAAAAGAGACCCTGGTAAAATGTTGTTTGATTTATCCCTTGTAATCATTTGCAGTGGGAAAATATTTTCAGGAAAGAAAGGGATATGAGATTGTTATTAATATATTACACTACGGAGCAATTTGATTCCTCAGAATTAGTATCCGTGATGTATACTGACACTGGATTGAAAGAAAGAAATGACAGTGAGTTAGTACATATCCATGCCACTTGGATGGCACGGCACAGTACCGTCTGGGGATGTGAGCTGGTGTTTATGGAGCAGGCGTAAGTGTCTACGCAGCCATTGCATAGAGATACAAAATCCAGCTGTGTACATGTTTATGTCCAGTGGTTCTGGACACAGTAAACATGATACTCACACCTGTCACTTATAGGGGTGGTGGAAATAAAATGTGACAGAAGATCATGGAAATAAGTGGAACATACTCAGATTTTCCCTGATCTTTCTAAACATGTGCTTCTTTATAGATAACCAGCGTGGCATGCAACAAAATTTATGACGTGAATTGCTATCTCTACTAAATGAAGAAATCAAAGATAAAGTCCTGACTTTCTGATAAATACACTGAATAGCAGGATATAAATAAAAAATATTCCTACTTTGACAGTACAAAATATACTAATTTTCAGCCTATTTTTAAGTGCAGTTCTCTTGATGTGCTGCCTAGAACCTGTCTGGTATCAGTCATGTGATTCAGTGACTATCTGTATCATGCATGCATATTCATATCTCCCAGCAGATTAAGAATGTACTGTTAGGAAGTGATTAAGAAGCTAATTGGGTCATCACCCAGGAGGAAAAGCCTGTGATATGTATCACCAGATAGTCATTTTTGTCACAAGCTCTTAGCTTCCCCTGTAGTTCCTGGTTATAGTTGTTACAGCAAATATAACTCAACACTAGGAAATGACTGATAAAATTATATCTCTTCCCTCCATCCCTCGATCCCTGATGGAATTCTTGCAGACTGAAATAAATAGTTACTCACAATTTTCACGGATATATTTTGAAGACACCACTGTATGAGATTTCAGTGGTATTTCAGTGATTAGCTTTTGATATCATCTTTATGCTTTCTTACAGATGAGATATAATTTTGGACATGCTGTAGGAGGATCCCGCCCTGCATACACAGCAGTGGTCACAACCGCAGGTTATCTAGGCATTATTGAGTCTGTTTTTCAGATACTGGTATTTGGTCATTTTGCACAGACACCTTCCTAATTATTTTTGATTCATGCAGACTTCTTCAAACAAAATTATTTCTGCCACTGAATGATAGTGCCTTCTTATTCAATAGGAATCCAAGAAATCTCTGCTTTCGTACTGAAATGGCGCAAAGGTTTATTTTATGTCCATAATCTTATGTTGATCTGTTTTAATAGAAATCCCAGGACATGCAGTTCTTCTTCCATTTATTTTCCTTGCTAGGCATTTGATTACCTATATGATAGCTTAAGAAGGCTTTGTCAGCTCTGACTCAACTTTATTCCAACAATGGTTCTTCCATGGGGGCTGCTATCTTCTAGGTTTTTCCATCTTAGATGCTCTGTTTCACAAAGCCTTTTATTTAAGCTGCACAGCTTTTGAGATCTATCACACACACACTGGCTCAGCCACCTCACTTCCTGCTACACAAGGAGCATGGGAAATTGTACAGGTTTTGACCATCATTAGTATGAACTTTTCAAGTGTCTCCAGGATTTCCGTCTGACTGTGCAGGCAGCTGTGTAGCTTACATATATATGTTTTTAGCAGACAAGTGGAGCCTGTTTTTCCAAAAAACTGATATTAAGCATTATCAAATGGTGTCATACAGAAGGAATGTAATTAATTTCATATGCAGCAGGGTAAATGTCAAGTTAAAGCAGGTCACTTGTATTTGTTATGTTTTCACAGGTCAAAAAGTACTTGGTACTTGCTGCAACATTATGCTGATCCGAAAGAGGCTGCTGCCATGGTTTAGTCTCAGTCAGCAACTAAGCACCACACAGCACCTTGCTTATCGCCCCCACTCCTGTCACCAGGTGGGCTGGGGGAGAGAACTGGGAAAAAACCCTCATGAATTGAGATAAAAAGTTTAATGTGGCAGCAAAGGGAGAGGAAATAATAAAATTACTGATAAAGGAATATACAAAAAAGGTGTAGAGGGACCTCTTACAAGGGCATGCAGTGACAGGACAAGGGATAATGGGTTTAAACTGAAAACAGAGAGATTTAGATTAGGTATAAGAAAGATTCTTCCTGGAGAGGGTGGTGAGGTACCGGAACAAGTAACCCAGGGAAGCTGTGGATGCCCCATCCCTGGAAGTGTTCAAGGCCAGGCTGGATGAGGCTTTGAGCAACCTGGTCTAGTGAAGGGTGTCCCTGACTATGGCAGGGGGATTGGAACTAGATGGTCTTTAAGGTCCCTTCCAACCCAAACCATTCTGTGATTCTATGAAAAACAAATGATGCACAAGGCAACAATTGCTCACTACCTGGTACCTGATAACTTGTCCCCGTGCAGCAATTCACGTTGGCCAATTCACCTCAGCATATATACTGAGCATGGTGTCTTATGGCATGAAATATCCCTTTGGTCAGTTTGGGCAACTGTCCTGTCTGGGTCTCATTCCAGCTTTTTCTGGAGAAGACATTAGGATAACAGGGGCAGTATGAGAAACTGAATCCTCGGCTTAATGTAAACATTGTTTGGCAACAACAAAAATGTCAGTGTTATCAATATTCTTCTCAACAAAACCTGAAAACATAGCCTCAGACTATGAAGATGATTAACTCTATCCCAACCAAAACCAGCACAGCTGCTTGGTTGTTTTTTTTTTTTTTTTTTGGTTTTTTGTTTGTTTGTTTGTTTTTGGTTTTTTTTTTTTTTTTTAATCTCTCTATGCTCATGCTTTGAGTATTACACAAAAGTGATTAATTTTCTGGGGAATTATTAAGTGTTTTGCCTGCATACAAGGTCTTTTTAAATTACATTGTGCCAAATAGTACTAAAATAATTGGATAGCTGATGATGTCATCTGTTGCAATAAATTTAGAGAGTGAGTATTTGATCTAATTTAAAACTGGGCGTCATATCAGAAATATTTCTTCAGTATCCCACTGAATTACAGTGACTGAAACCTAAAAATATAAATATATTAAAATTGAATCTAGTGATACGTGAATATAGATTTACATATCCATTTATTTTATCTTGATGATACAGTACCATAGTCAAATTGAACATACTAATTATGAACTTCTAAATTAGTAAAATTAATTTGGATGATACATCTAATCTGACTCTCCTAGTTAGAGTTAATCTGCTGTGTACTACCACAGAGGTACTGCAATGGAATTGTAATTCCTACTTGGTCGCTAAATTTTAAATATTTCTTCTGACACTTTATTTGTGGGGAAAGATGGGAAAGAGGAGAGAAATGGTTTCAAAGTGACAATTTGGTTTTAGATTTTTCTAGAAAATCAGTTTTCAGTCAAAGCTGTAGAACAGCTTTTTGAGATATATACCATATTTTGCAACAATTAGTGTGACTTGTGATTCCTTAATTACAGAGAAATTACAGTGTTCTTGTGTAAATCGGAGTTTATAAATCCACATGGCACAAACTGTCATTTGTGTATACATATGAGATGATCCTGACTGTGTTGCAGGGACAAAACATAAAGCTGACTTTGTGGGGGGCTTTGTTACATTTATATCTGTGATGTACAGCTTATTATGCATTTAACTTCTTTGCATGATCAGAGATTTTCCTAGCATTTACATCAATTTTTGAGCTAGTTGATGTTTCTGTGCTATAATAAACTAAAGTAACTGGTCCTTACTTTGAAACAAGAAATTGGTTTTGTGGACCCCACTGATTTTCCTATCCATGTCATGCAGTGATTTTCTAAAGAAAGAAAAAAATCTTTAGACATCATGCAGTCTTCCGTTCTTTTCCTTGTTTTGCACCTAACACTATTTACTTTTATTCTCATTAAGTATTGTCTGAATCCATAAAGCCAAAGGATTCCCATATAGTAATCACAGTTCAATTTACCCTAACATTAAGGGGCAAGCAGAGAAGCTGCTGGCACAGTGAGCAATTGCTGCATTTCTTTCTGTGCTTGATGGGAGCTAAGTGCCTGAGACTGCCGTGGGGGAGTAGCAGGATGGTCTGGCCTGACCTTGGAGTGGGTAAAGGCAAGCTGCTGTGGCAACAGATGATGCTCTTCTACTGATGGTAAAATATATTATTAATGCAAATGCTATTCTTGACAGAAAACAATTTGGGGTGTTCAGTCATTAATTCTATCAGTGTGTAGTTCTTCTCCATCCCTGAAAAAGCCCTCTTCCCAACAACCTGTGGATTTTCTTCTTGCCATGCATTAACAATTACTGAAGATCAGCTATTCTGTGGGATAAGAGCTGATATGACACATGACACGCCAGCCATAAGGATCTGTACAGTGACTCAAGAATGCCTTGTCATCTATCTTTGGTCATCCACCAAAAAAGGATAAGAACAAAATCTGAATTTGTTTTAGATATATTTTGTGCTCAGTGTTCTGTTGTTATTGACTTTGGTCAGTATGCTGTGAATTGAATGTTTGCTACACGGGACTTCGTGTCAGGGTGGATTACAGTGAGATGTGAATAGTTAAAATCCTTCGTGGCTTGGCAGAAAAGGCACAGCATAGCCAGTAACTCCAAAACCAAGCTGTTATAGTTAGTATGTTGCTGTCCAAAACAAGTTTGAATATAACTAAAAATGCTCTCCATCCAAATATTTTGGCTGTATGAGAGATGTGTGCAACTGAGCATGACGTGTCTGATGGGAGGAACAACAGGTGCCCCTCTCAGCCAGACCTGTTGAATAAAACCATGGGCAGCCACAGCAGTGTAGAACCCCTGGCCCACCTAATGCACACTTTTCTAGTATTTCATATCACAATGAATAAAGTCACAAGACCTGAGTGCTGAAGTGTGTACACTGCCTCAAAAAGAGACATAGGGGAACCTTAGCAGTTGCTGTAAAAGATTTAACTCTCAGTCATGCACAATAAAATGTGTTTAAAATATTTTCTTGCTAATAATGCTGTATATCATACCATTACCCTAAGTTTTCCAAAGTTTCTACTGACAACATTTCTGAAGACCTGGATTAGGAATTTTTTGATAGAAGACTTCAACACAATGGTCTATAAACAGGAAAAAAAAAATTTTTTTTTCCTTTTATAATATATGTTATCATTCTAATATTTAAAATGCTTTAAACATTTACATACATTACTATGTTCTAGGCACTTTAATAACTTGTCTTCCAGCTATATTAAATTCTGCTAACATTATTTTAGTCCCTTTCTCATTAAAATACACTGCCTGTTGAGTTCTCAGAACAACAACCTAATGAAGATATTCAGACAAAAGCTAGAGAGGAAAAACCTTTATTTCCTGTATAGCAATGTACTGTGATAAAGTTAAACCATTTACACTTTGGTGTATAATAGAAAAAATATTAAGGAGTTTGTTTTATGATCACATAGCTAAGCATGGCTACCTTCCTTCTGAACTATTAAAAATCCCAACAGTAGGAGGGATACTACTTTTAACTGCAATAACCGACACACAATCTTGTCTTCGGGCTCTGTAACAGAACCAGCAAACTTTGGTGTAAATACAGTTTCATAGTTTTTTTCTCAACTTGAAGGAAAGAATATAGATAACATGGTTTCCTCTCAGTCTTACTGCCAGCAATTTCAATCTGAAGTAGCCCCACTAAGGAGTCTAAAGTTACTTTACATCTTATAATAAATAAGATCAGAAGCGATGTTACTGTATACAAACTGTATGAATCACAAATGAATGTCCTGGATTTGTGGGAAAAAAGATTTCTTGTCCCTATATTTATACTTACTGAAAAGCTTTCCAAAAGCAATTGATCTACTTAAGAGCTGGACAATAAGCTCTCCAACTAAGCGATGCTGGACTTGACTGCCTGGAATCCACACTAAAGCTTCCTGAAGAAGTTACCTATTACAAAATCATGCCATAGTTCCTGCTGACACAAATGTTATTTAAGAGCTGTAGAAGCAACCTATAGATTTATTATTATTATCATTTACTTTTCAAAGTGTTAGCTTAAGTATTTGGTTATTTTTCCTTACTTGCATTGCTCAAGGATCTGCATTGTCCACAGATATCTTCCTTAGCTTGAAGGTTTTTGAGGTTTTTTTGGGGGATGGAAAGAAACACGAATTGTGTGCCTATGTGTGTGCAAACCTCTGTGCATACAATAAAGGATGTGGCCCTTCAGCATTAAAATGAGAAAGTCACCAGCCGCAGCTGCATTGCAGCCGTGTTGCAGCTGTGTCGTGCCTGGCTTGATTTGGGCTGCGGAGGCGACCTGCAGATGTTGCAGGAGGTGACAGTAGTTTGATAGTCATCGTCTATCAAACTTGCCACAGATGGCAAGTCAACTGTGCCATCCTGGCTTGACCTGGGACCTGCTCATCATCATGGACTTGCTCTGGTCTCTGGTCTGGCCCCAGCAGCCACCATCTCTGCTGGGCACTGCAGGAGGTGAGGCCGCTGCCTCTGCTCTTACTCCTGCTCCCCTGTTCCCCTTCCCCTTTGGAGCAGCCTGCCACTGTGACTCCCACTCAGTAGGAATAAGTAGAAATGTTAATTCCCAACCCAGACAAAAAATCTTGCGTATTCTGCATGTTTAAATACGCAATATACAATGCACCCCTTTCTTTAATAAAACTCAACCTAAAACAAGCATACAGGTTGTACTGTGTGGTACATGATAGCATTCAGAGCTCTAGGTAGCTCAGACATGCAAAACCCCATCGCTTTACAGTATACAGTCACTACCTTTTTAGACTGCAGCAAAATGTTTACCTCTTCTGAATGGTTTTGGATGCATTTCTTTGCATTGTTGTGTTACAGCTCTGTTGGATTCCTACTTGCTCTAAAGAAAACTGAGTGCATGTTATAAAATCAATTAGGTAGTAATGGAGTAAGACAAAAGAATTATATGTCTTCTGGAGTGGTCTTTTTTTAAATTTTTTTTAAATACCATCCAATGCTGAAAGCTTTTTAATCATAGCAGCTGCTAAGATTGACTAACTTGCAATAATAATAATAAAAAAAATTCTTTTTATTTCAACCTTGTATCCATCTGTCATAGGAGTTCAATGGGCCCATTGTAACTCATTAAAGCAGTCGTGGCTTACCTCTCAGGGCTGTGCATTTTGAAAATAAACATGTAGGGGTCCATAAATTCGTTAGCTTCCCAGTTCGGTCATGTCAGGGATCCTACTGCCACAAGCTGATGTTAATATGCTGCTAGAACTGTTTATTAAGTTTTAGAAGCTATAAACCATCATATTTTCCTTCCTTTTTAAATTTTTTCTATTGGGGGGGGTGTTGAGAAGGAGTTTTGCCTTTTGTGGATTGCTCACATTCAGTCTGTCTATCCCCAGTATCAATAGCATAAAAAACTTTATATTCTTAGGAATGTTAAAATTCTAGCTGCATGAATTTTGAAGTATCCTTAAACTGTGGTAAATATATGGAATTTACAAACAAATTAATTAAATTTCTTATTTCAAATGAGGAGTGTCTGACAGACCCTGAAACTGGGAATAGAATTATCTCGAACTGCATGCTGACGGAATGTGGATAAGAGGACTAATGTTTTAAGCACACATGTAATTAAAGAAATAGAATGTCTGCAGAATTATAATTAGGTACTGACACTGTTTACAAGTCAGCTACAGTCTGTCTGGTATCAGTGGAGAGGGACATAGGTCAGGAATGGACCTCCGGAGTCATCGCGTCCAGTTCTCTGACACCATATATGTCAAGTAAACTCGTTACTAATCTTATCAGCCACAAACTGTAAAAGAAATGATGTTGTTAATGAAAATTATTACTATCTTGGTGCATAAAATTACTTCATCTCTCAGTAAGATGTGACATCATGGTACATATGTCTCGACATCAGTCACAGATTTTGTCAAGCTCTGTTCTTGGGCAGAGGGAGAATTTCCAGTGGCCAAATACCATCTACTTCGGCTATCAAGACAGAAAATTTATGCACCATCCTGCCCCCTGTGTCTCTCACACAGATCTCAGAGAGTTTGGGAGGGAGGGGAGGGACATGGTTCACTGGACTATAACTTCAGTCCAGATTAAGGTGATGTGCTTTCACAACTCATCTAGCCTGGAAGAAGGAAAGGTTTCTGCCTTACACTAGTGGGGAGGCTCTGAAGCAGTTCAAAGACCATGCAGTACAAGTGGTTTGTTCTGCAACTATTCAGCAAATTTGTATTGCTGGTGATCAAATTATTTTATTTAGAATAACCATTTCTTATAAATCTCTTATTCTCATGATTTTAACATGATGCTCATTAGCTTCTAAAAATAAGTTAAAATTAAGTAAATATAAGGGTCAGAAGTTAATGGATAAAAACATTTAACAACTTTTTAAAAAACTTTAATGTTTTAAAAACTTGAAACATTAACACAATTCTATGTGTGAAACACATAAGATTTCCAAAAACTTCAGAAGAAACTTCCCACTATTTAGATATTTCATAACTTAAAATCCTGGACTCCTAAAACTAAGAAATGCTGCAACCTACAGCCTTTCAGAAAAAGAGAATTATGAGCCAGTGTGGAGTGTAGTATGAGCCTAGAAAAGGCCATGATTATGAGCACAGAAATAATGGCAGATGATTATTTCAGTGAATAATATTTTTCAAGACATAATTATTTTGGCTAACCTATAAATAAGGTGACCTGATTTAAAATTAATTACAGCTAAAAGATAAATAGAATTATGGTATGGCCTGTGTAATAATTATGCATGCTAGATGTATAATTCAGATGCCCATAAGTGGCATTTGAAATGAAGTGTAAACATCTTTGAAGTGTCTGGAAAAGATTTGTCCTGGATTTAGAATCAGTCTTAGATATGCCAGCCTCCAAGGAACAAACACTGTCTGATGTTGCCTTTCCCACTTAAGGCTGATATGCAAAGCTGTGATGTATAGACACTTGTATGAATGTGCATGTCATTGATTGTCTCTGTGCTGTGATAGTGTGGTAACTGTTTTCACACTCACGTAACAGGCAACAGTGATAATTTTTTGGTAATGTCCTAATAATTACATGATCCTCCAAGTGCTCTTGTGCAGAATGCAAAGATAATCTGGTCTGAGCATGTCTCATTTGAGGCTGGCACATGGTTATTAACTGTTGCATGGCTGACATTTAGTAGGTGACAGCATAACAAGGAAATGGTAAAAAGGGGAGAGTATGAAACAATTTTAATCTGAATAGAATAAGGAGAATAGGATTAAACAGTTTAAATCTGGGATATCGCAGATTTTTTTTCCTACAGATTTTTAACACTTAGCTGTTTGCATAGAATCTTCATCCAGATGCACTCATTTTTGCACTGCTCAATTGAAATGAAGCACAAATATACTAAACAAACTACTGTCTTATCTGCATGTATTTTGCTATGAGTATCACTAAATCTTATGCCACTATTGGGAACATTTCGGTTTTGAAGGGTATGCATGTGTCCAAAGTATGCAATAGAAGAGAGATACATGGAGGCAATCTAAGGTTTCCAAGCCTGCAGAGTCAGAAGTACATCCCTGAGTAAGCCTTACATCCTTCAGCCATGTCAGAAACAAACTCTGATTTGTAATAATCTTTGCTGGTGAAGACAAGATCATCATACTTCTCTGTACTGTTTTTTTTTTTTTTTTTTTAACTGGATTATGTGCTTTTCACTTTTTATCAATCTAATAAGCAAATAAAGGTTGTTTTTTTTTTTTTTTTTAGTATTTTTGTGGTATGGGAGAATTTGTTTAAGTGTGCTTCTAAGTGTCTGGGGTTAGATGAAAATAAAATTTATTTGAACAGCTAGTAAAAAGAAAAAACTTGCACTTAACAAAACTGCGTTTAAGAGCCTGAATATCAACACTCCTACAGTTTGGAAAACTCTGAAGCTGCAAACAAGGTGTGGTATGGCTCTAATGGACTTCTCAGATTTGGAGAACATTTACATGTTTGTCTTCTATTTGAATTAACTGAAGTATCTGTTTGCTATTAGATAATAATGCACTAAGAACCAGTGTTAGAAAATGGAAGTTTGTTCTTTGTTCAGCAGCCTGAATCATAAATATGATCTATATTGTTTCAGGTGGCAGTATCCAAAAGCCTATGTGGCTGGTACTCCTCCATTGCTCTAACCTGTACAACACAGCTTTTTTGTGTAGCTTTGAAATAGCCTGAAATAAGATTCCCAACCTTCTGTAGTTTAGACAGAGACCTCTCAAAACAAACTGCTTTGTCTTATTGGCCCTCTTCTGCTGAGCTGAACTAATACTTGTGCTGACAGTTAAGGCTTGCTCCTTGATCTTTCCTTATTTATGGTACAGCTAACTAATGAGAGCTGAGTCTGGCATGGTGGCATCCTTACTGCATAATCATGATGTATATAAGCTTCACATCTCTTCTTGTTTCTCCTCATGAAAAGTGCCAGCCATCAACCCCTGCAGAAGAACTAGGTGACTACAGAAAACCACCCACAGACATGGTAAATGGGAGCAAATGAGAGAAGGATCTTTCTGATCAATAATTTGGCATGTTGTCCTTCCTCTCCCCAGAGTGTGTTATTAATTTGTTGAAACCAATTTATGGAAGAGATTGCTGGAATTTTCACATTTGTTATCCTAGAAATCTAGTTGTCAACAAACTATTTTTGCAAAGCTAATAATTTACTGTTAGTCTAATTAAGTCTTAACAATCTAATTAAAGAATGATTATTCTTCCATTTACAATGATGTTAACACTTCTAGTTCAAATTATATGCCGTTAAAATGATATATTCACAGATTTTCCAGTGTCTATCCTTATTCTAATAAAAGCTGCAATTTCAGTCTCTGGAAAATTAAAATCATCATAGACATTTCACTTTTTTTTTTTTTTTTTTAAGCAACCACCATAATTATTCCTTTCAGCACAGAACACCAACTGATATCACCATGAGTGAGTTTATGGGGTAAAGGCTTAAAACAGACATTTGAGCTCAGCTCTTTCAAGCCAGGTGAGCAGGCAGGCTGCCTCACAAAACCATGTTGCACCTGGAGGCAGTGGGAGTTTTCCACCATTGTCTTCTTGGGAAATGGGCTGCAAAGGTGTTAGAAAATAAGTGAATTGCTACTATATCAGTTCTGGTGTCCAACCATGTAAGTGAGAGTAAATATTCAGGCTCTGTAGAATACAAAAGGGCTACTGCAGGTTGGTAGGGTTTGTTAGAATTGTAGGTCTAGTTGACTGATGTGGTTATTTGGTCTTTACTACCTAATCTTGCTCAGATGCCTCTGCTGGAGTGTCTTGTGCTGCCTAGGTGTATGCTGACATATTCAGAAGGAAGGGAAATAACAGATTTAATTTTGTTAATTCTTCTGATTTTCATGATGGTAATTTCAGTCAAAAAATTCGGCAGGCTTTCTCATGCAAATTAAAATATTCCTATTAAGAAAAAAAGAGAAAACTCTCACTCCACACATGCAATTTTTCTCCACATTTGTGACCATCCAGGCCACAAATGAGCCACAGATTATCTTTGAAAAGCTAAGAATAAAAGTGATATTTACTATCTTTTGTCTATCTTGTCCATTGTTATTTACAAGTTCTCATTATACACCACACCTGACAGGAACAGTTGTAACAAAAAACTTCAGTATTTACAGGTTTATCTTCTGGTAACTTTTTATCTGTATTTCCATGGCTTCAGTGATAGTAATTTGTCTGACATTTTTAAACCCTCCCTACTTGGAAATTCAGCATCTAAGGTTTTGCAGAAAACCCCTCTTCTTTCTGTGCTTACGTTATGACCTTTGTAGATCTTCTCCTGCAGCTCTTACATGCTCGTGGTTCTCCCTGAAAGCATTGAAGGTTCTGAGGATGCACAGGTTTCAAGATCAATAAGGTCTTTCATTTTATTGAATCCAAGAAGTGTAGTAAAACTCTGGGGGTGTAATCCTATCTGGATCACAACTAAATACAATATCGGTATGCTCAGTGAGGTGAAGCTATCAGGCTTTGTACTGCTCTACAAGTAGCAATGTTTAATAAGAGCTACTATCAGCTTTGCATTTAGTCTATAAATCACAAGCAGAAAGTGTTTCTCATGACATTTCCTTTGAGAAAAACACTTAGATGGTCCAGTGAAGACTGAATTCCTGTATTAGTGAAAGAACTTCTAAGTAAGTGAAGAGAAGGAAATCTGATATTGGACAGAAACTCAATTAACCTGAATAAATAAAAAAATAAAGATGTATGCAGAATGCCAGGCTTCTATGTCAGTTTGCACCCAACCATTGTTTTAAACAAAATCCTATTCTGAGTACATGTACAGAGCACAGCATTGGTGTTTCCTCAGCTGGAGGGAGGACTTTGGTAATGGAAAGTGAAAAGAAACTCAATGAACACTGAATAGTAAATGTTTCTGAAACTAGTCTCTTGACAATAAATGGCCATTTGGATTGTAAAAAAAAAAAAAAATAAAGGAAAGCTGTTTAGAGATTATAGGCTGCCGTGAAGGAAATAGATAGCTTATTTGATGTAGCTTGTTATCCAAAGTGAAAGGTTTTGCTTTGATTAACTCTATTATATCAGTCTCTTGCCCCTCTGAGATCTGCTCTTTTTTCAGTCTTCCGTGTCATTCACTCTTCTTTGCTATATATCTTAATTTCATTTTATAATGAATGTCTGTACTCCAGATGGTGTGATTATTAAATTAAATGGCTATTTGTTTTTCCTCCAACACACCATTGGCATGCTGGACTTGCTGCTGTAAAATCTAGTCTGCAATGTCATGATTCCCTGATGCAACAGAATTTTCCATTATGAAAGAGAGATTTTATTTTGACCAGAAAATTAGGGTTCTGTGCTGACATCTGTGTGGAAGAGGTTAGGATCCAGGAGTCATATTTATCATATCACTAGGCTGGCCTCATTTCCCCAGAAAAGGGAGGTACCTTTTCATTGGCATATTAATAAATTTTGGTGCATGTTGCTGCCTATCTGAGAAGCAGCTGATTAACTCCACCATTGCTAACAGATTGTTTAGCTTTACAGCATGAAAATATAAGCCCTTCTTCTCCAGGAAGAGATAGGAGAATATTCAAAAAACCTGGATGTGTGGAAGGCAGTCATCAAAACTCATCAAACTATGATTTTTAAGTGCTTTTCCAGAAAAGAACCTGCAAAAATGAGCAGTTACCTAAAAGACTGCTTCTCAAAGGTATAATGTTTTGCTGCCTCCATGAATGACATTTAGAACAGTCCTTAGACTGATCTCCATTAATTATTTATGCCATACTTTAAGATCACCATGGGACACACCATATTTAAAATTAGTAAGTTAACTAAGACAATGTTGAAACTATGTTTCAGCTTCATATAGAAATGAAAATTCTGAAAGAGAATTAAAATTAAAATGTAATTAACATCTTTCAGCATCTTTCCAGCTTAAATCAGGTTTATTGAATTTAGTTTTCTGTTTAAGGTATAGGTTTTTGCTGACATATGTAAAAGTTTGAAGCTTTTTACTATGACAGACTGAAGCAGGGTAAGGATTCTACATTTCTCTTTCACAACTTGCCTCAGTTAACCACTCAGCTCTCGAAAAACACTTTCTCTCAGTCTTTCCCTCCTGTATGTGTGTGGCTGCTTGCACACACATGTACACACAATGTATATCTCAAGAAAGCCACTGACTTGAGGGTCAGGTAGCAAATCTAAGAAGATGTTCCCTCTCAGAACATCAGCATTCATGTGGACTGAGGAGATTATGGGGCAGCTGTACCCCTGCAACTATTTCAGCCTTGCTGGTTTCTCTCTAGTGACTGACAAAAAGTGTATTTCTGAGACAAAACTATTGTGAGATTTTGATGTGCACATCTGTTAATTTCCTCTTCCTACTGCAGTTTCCTTAGTGCTGGCTTTAGACAGGCCACAAGAAAGGCCAGAAGGACTGGTGTGGGAAATGTTAAAAGCTATTGTTAAACACAGGTAATACATTTAAATAAGTACATTAGAGGTCTCCCCACTCAGGGTGATAGTATCTGCAATGAGCTACTGAGTAAACACTGACAGATATAGAGACAATTGTTCGACCTGTGGAGGACCCAGGCTATGGGAAACGCACAGACTCTCTGGTCAGCAATTATTCAGAAACCAGAATACATTGGTCTGGATGCTGAAGAAAGATTTAGAGAGAGAAACTGTGGGTTGCAGCAATAAAGCATGAATGAATGTAGATGGAAGAAGTGGAGAGCATGGGTATTCCCTGGGATTGTGTCCAGGATATGGATGAATGTTGCAAAGTGGTGAGATGTGTGCACAATGAGAGTTCTTGAGCCAGTGTTAGTGGTGGTAGATGCAGCTGGATGCGCTTACAGGGCAAGAGGAAAATGGGTGGTCTCTTCTGGATGATTATGTGTAAGAAGAGAGTAGGGAATGCAGCTGGCTTCCTGGTGCAGAAGATAGCATGGCAGGAGAGCACAGAACATTAAACATGGTTGTAGCAGACACATTGAGAACCTAGTCCCTGAGTACTTTCCTGATAATGTTTATATTCTTCTGCCTAAATACAACAGTATTCTTTGCCATACCTTTTCTGGGAGACTTAGAGCCCCTGGATGGTGTGCAGGCAGGCCTTCATACCAGAAAACAATGTTTGGAGCTATTATCAACAAATCTGTGAAATGCAAGTAACATGTCTTTTCCCTTACAAGGATATGATGGTACATCTGACACTGGAATCTGTCACTACTTTAAATATTTTTTGATCTGTTTGTTGACTAAGATGTTGCTGAACTGAGCAGCAACTAAGATTCTTGAAGAGTTACAACAATTGCTTTATGCAAAATAACTTTTTTCCTCACTGCTGTTTTGTTGTCAGTAACTCTGTGGTCTTCATTTCTGGAATCTGATTTGGGTATCAAACCACCTGTTAAGCAGATGGTACCCTTTGTCACTTCTATAACATCTCAAGCTAAGATTAAACAAAATTCCCCTGGTGTGCACAGAATTAAGCTTTGCTCTTATCACCCACACAAGAGGAAAAACCTGCTTATTTGCACAACTGAAAAACCTTCATACTCTGAAATTGTAGAGATGAACAGATCCCTTTGCCAGGTTTCAGGTGTACGAGGGTACATCTGAAAGTTGGCAAAGGGATCTATTCTTGTTTCTGATGTACAAGGGTCTGGTGACTCTTTATAGGACTGTGCCACTGGTCTGTGGCTCTGCAGAACTGTGCTCCTGGCTGGCAACTTGCTTTTAGTTCCTGTTCCAAATAGTTTGGCCTCTTACTGTTAAAATATACTTTCATACAATTTCCAATCCATTAAGGAAGTATCTGTCTGGCAGTTTCCAATCCATATGAGCTTGAACATTTCCATTCCATATGAGCTCATGTAATTTTTTTCTCTTCTCTCACTCTCCGCCTGACAGTGTGGAGAAGAACCATTTTTGCAAAGTGAATAAAAAGGGGAGAAGAGATAGCACTAATTAAAGTTAACTCTTTCCTCTTTAGAAATATAGATTCTGCAAAAAGAACAGGATGAAAATGCTATTAATGGCCATTGTTCTTCCTGTTCTGAACATGAATTTGAAATATGTTTTCTCTTTCAAGATCTGCCTATAGGCCTGTTATAACACTTACAGTACAGCTTAAAGTTTGTCCTTCAAATATTATTTATTGTTTGATTTTCACTCTGTATTAGAGATGGTAAGAGACACCTTAGGAGAGAGTATCCTCTTCTATTCTGAATACTGATCTTTATAATGTGAATCTTTCTGCATCATAGAATCACAGAATAGTTTGGGTTGGAAGGGACTTTTAAATGGACACCTGCAACTAAATGAGGTTGCTCAGAGCCCTGTCTAACCTGACCTTGAACAATTCCAGGAGGGGATATCCACAATTTCTCAGGCCAGCCTGATCCAGTGTTTCACCACCCTCATCATGAAAAATATCTTCCTTACATCTAGTCTGAATCTACTCTCTTTCAGTTTAAAACCATTACTCCTTGTCCTATTGCAACACTCCCTGCTTAAAAGTTTGGTCCTATCTTTCTCTAAGTCCCCTTTAAGTACTGAAAGTCTACAATAAGGTCTTCCTGGAGCCTTCTCTTCTCCAGGATGAACTACCCCAACTCTCAGCCTTTTTTCACAGGAGATGTGTTCCAATTGTGATAATTTTTGTGGCTCTCCTCTGGAGCCGGTCCAACAGGTGACAGTCTTTTCTGTGCTGAGGACTGCAGAACTGGATGCAGTACTCAAAATCTTGCAGTTTTTCATGAAGTTGTTTTTACATCATATGCAGCTTGGTCTTGTTTCTTCTGCAAAGGGATATGTGGAGTAATGGTTTGAAAAATTCATGTTTTACTTGTTTGAATTTTTGTTGATGTAGATCACGTGGAAGAATTGATCTTGCTCTTGGAGAAGAGTGATAGCATTTATACAATTGCAATTCTGTTAAAGCAGCCTTTCTGCTCAAGCAAGTTTTATGCATTGTAAGCTTTTTAATGCTTGGGAGTTAGATGTCAAGATCAGGTTCCTAAAACTTTAGATTTATTTTCTGGATATCGATCTATAAAGGTGCTTCATGCTTTGAAAGCAAAGGCTGATGTTGTGAACCTTGAAGTGTCCAGTGAAGACAGCTGGTGATCCTCCTCCTAACCACTGTTTTGAAGAAATCCATATTCCCTAGAGTTTTGCAGAGGTTTGTAACTTCACACAGACTTACTATACAAATGTGGTCTGGATGGCAAAGGCGTATATGAGTGAGCAAGTATACGACCATGGAGGACTATGTCTCAAGCAGAGAGAATTAGTTGGTGAAAATGACTCATGACAAACAAGGTGTGACAGTTTATGCTTGGTTACTTCCTACATTTGGGCACCTGAAAACAGATTAATAGTGGGTTTTGAAAATAACTCTTCATTCTGTTCCCATTTAAGCTAAATGTGCAACTCTCCTAGGTCTTCAAACTAATATATACATTAGTGTCCTGTTTCTGGCAGCCCCAGTCAAATGCATTGAAACCGCTTGTTAGTTATATTACCTGAACAGTTGCACATAGAAACCTCCTGTAGGTTTGTTTGTACAGGGATTTTCTTTATTTTTAATATTGCTTGATAAGATTTATGACATATGGCACTCTGTAACTGAGAAGTCAAGAAGCTGAACTACTATTTTTCATAACTAATTTCTGATCTCTATGAAGATGCTCCTTGGAATTTTGCCAGTTACATCTTAGTGAGATTATGTTGCTTGCACATATTGCTGTAATATTTGATTACCATGGGAATGAATGTACTGTCAAGTATTAATATCAATAGTATCTGGGCAGGAAATAATGAATAATTTAAAATCCATTATTTTCTAAATATTGATAGCTCTTTTTGTATTGTAAAACATAGGAAAAACAAACACTATCTTAATTACAAGCATCAGGCTATTAAAAAAATATTAAGAATATCTCTTTAGCTTTCCCTTTGTTTTCATGCAATACAAGACATTAGAGGAAAACAAGTAAAGTACAGCAGCTAAGAGCAATAATAGAACATGACATTTGGTCATTCTAAATATTCCCAGTTAATAACCCGTGCAGGCACATTTACTCATGCTTCTACTGGTGAATATCTGGAAGAAAGAAACCAGAATTTCTGAATATGTACTTTGGTTTATGAGCACTATCTGTTAACTCTTGAATTTTGTTTCTCATCTCTTGTATAAAAACATTAATGTCAAGATTATCCCACTGACATTAATGGTGTTGTTCCTTGCTTACACTGGGGCTGGTACATAGGAACTGGTTTCCTTGATTTGTAGCTGGATCATTGTAAATGCAGCTAGTTTAAAAGCCTTTCTTTAGCAATGGCATGACGTTCTCCAACAACATATTTTAAAACCTTAAAGGATCCCTTCTTTACCCCTTTCCTCTCTTTACTTGTATCCTGTGTTGTGGATGACTGTGGATGACTTGTGTTTTCCAGATCCTACTGTGAAGTTGAAAAATTTATTTAAAAGATAAGAAAAATAGTTTAAAAAGAAATAACAATGTGAAAAACTACAGTTTGTTTCCAGGATCACTTCAGTATATAAACCTGTTCCATCTACTCTGAATATAGGACTGCTGCTACAAAAAATATTGGAATTAAAAGATGGAGAGAGGTAAAATGAAATTTAAAAAAATACATATTGCTCAGCTATTGTCCCTGTTAATTTTCAAGACTATTGTCATTGACTGAAGAAGTTCATCTTCCTTGTCAGTTATCATCCTACGGACAAGTAACGCACATACTGTGTTTTCAAATAAAAACCTATGCTAGGTAGTTTTAGTGTCGGCACTGAATCTAATGAATGCACCTCTGCATTCACTAGTTTCCAAAATGTAAATCTTGCAAAATATTGAATAACAATTTCTGTTTCTTTTTGTTGAAATAGTTTTTATAATGCTTTGCAAACAGGACTAATACTGTTCTGAAATGCTAGTAAATACTGTAACAGATATAATTTTAACTGAGTTACTCTTAACCTCTTCACCCACATTCTGGTGAATGCTCACCCATCTATCGTGCAGAAGTTTCAACTTCCACCCCCAGGGAGGCAGAAGCTGCAAGAAGAGGTGAACAGGCTGTATGACACTGGGGAGGAGGAACAGAAGTACAGTGGGATCTTAGCTAAAAGCCAAAGCAGCATGGAGTCAAGAAGGAAGGTACAACACAGGAGAAAGGAACATGAGCTTCCAGAAGTGAAGTGGAAGATTGTGAGCTCTGTGAGGAGGTAACAGCTCCATCCCCACCTGCAGCTGTTTTTGCAGCAAATGTATTCATAGCCCTGGCATTAGGGAAGAGAAATGAATTCTGTCAGGAGAATATTTCAGATCAGACCACAGAAGTTGTTTGACTGAGCCGTGTTAAGAGTCACTAGTGAGGCTTCTTCTATGTGGAATAGATGCTCCTGTTCATGGGCCAGGCCTGTTGCCCAGCAGGAGTTTCTTCTTGCCTGAGGTCTGGTTCTGTGGTGCTGCAGCAACTGCAAGGCTCATATAGCCTGGGGTTGTAGCTCCTTGCTGGTCACACACATAGGCACTAATGGAAAGACAGGTGGAGGTTGTGTACCTCAAATGGATCAGCTGAGTTCAGAGGGATGCTAGGAGGAAGATGAAGGCTTCAAGTGCTGTTTTCCTCAGTCTACCAGACAAGGGTAAAGCTCTGAATAGGGGTATGTGAATCCTGCTGACCAGCATCAGCTGTGCAGCTGACATTGCCGCTAAGTCTCAGATCCTCTGATCACCATGCTTCATGAAGACTTGTAGAAGATGGAAATCAGTTGACAAAGAGGGGGAAAACCACCTTTGTAAACAGACTTTTGAACTAGGTTTGCTGAGGCAGAAGGACCCTACACCCTCTGGATGTAAAGGGAGGAGGTACTCATGAGAGAAGGCACTGGGAAAAGTTTTCACATTCCTGTGCAAAAGGGAGGCTGTTCTGAAGCTTGCCTCAAGTGTCTGTATGTGGTAACAAGAGGAACTGGAAGTCCATGTGTAGTCTCAGGGCTGTGATGTGACAGGTATATTGGAGACCTGGCACACATGAATAGAACACAGTCCTTGCAGGGTACAGGCTCTTTGAAAGGGCTGAGCAATAAAAAGAAGAAGGGGACCTGTGCTTGGAAAGGCTTGGCTTGAGTACACTGATCTCCAGTGCCAAACTGGACACACATATGTCAAGACCTGACCAGTCAGAGGAAAGTAATTTCAGTGGTATCATCATGGGGATATATTACAAACTGCCTGAAGTTGGTTTGGTTTCCCACCAAGAATTAGTTCAAGGAGCCTAACCATGGGCCCTAGTCTTCATGGGAGATGAAACTCACACAGACATCTGAAAGGCAGCATGGTTTTTGTGTAGCAATCCAAGAAGTTTCTAAATTTCGTTGATGACAATTTCCCAATGAAAATGCTAGAAGGGTTGAGCAGGATTAATAATCTGTTTGCCTAGTGCTTAGAAATAAGGAAGAAGAATGACAAATCAGAGAATCATAGCAACATAAAATCATAGAATCATAGAACAGTTTGGGTTGGAAGTGACCTTTAAAGGTCATCTAGTCCAACCCCCCCCTGCAATGAGCAGTGACATTTTTAGCTAGATCAGGTTGCTCAGAGCCCTGTCCAATCTGACCTTGAATATTTCCAGGAAGTGGACATCCACAACTTCTCAGGGCAACCTGTTCCAGTGCTTCACCACCCTAATTATAAAAAAAAGTCTTCCTTAGATGTAGTATGAACCTACTCTCTTTTAGTTTAAACCATTATCCCTTTCCAATGGCAATTCCTGTTCATGTGACCTGGTGACCTTCTATGATGAAAAATACTGGTTGTGTGCATGTGTTGAGAGAGTACATGTAATATACTTCGTAGTCCTCGTAAGCAAATATTTCTCAGTCTTTTTTTGTAAATTATTTAGGAATATTAAAAAAAAATTCAAATAACATGTGAACTGTCTATTTCCACTTCCAGAAATTTCCTTGAACAACATGAAGTTTAAAAAAGAAACTCCCAGATATAAGCACTATTAAAACCCACTTCACTTTGCCCTAGTCCTTTGAAAAAGGTAGAATATTTTCTTTGTTAAAATGTTTCCCTTTAACAACATATTCTTATGGAATGTCAAAGAAACAATATGAATAAATAAATACATACATACATAATTTTTTTCCCTGTTCATGCTTAACTTTCCTCTTCTTCAGTGATGCCAGCAGCTTTCTTAGCTCTGATTCTGAGGTATTTTCTTTTTTGCTATATCCGAGCAAATTAGATCAGTTTGAGCATGGAGTCTCATCATGAGGAGTCAGATAAAATACGAGCTTCCTTATCCTCTGTAGGACTAAAAGCTTTTCCTCTAGCTTTGATCATTTGGGTAGTGATATAAAAACCAGTAAGCTTTAACTGCAGAAACTCAAAATGGACTCCTCAAGTGCCAGAGGGAGATTCAGAAAATTGAATTATTATCTAAACTGCCAAATATGGGAAATTTTTCAGCATTTACCTTTTGAACAGGCTTTAAACATGAGAAATATGTTTACTGACGCTTCAGAAAGGCACCACAGTTACTGTGCTTGCTTACAGATCTGAGTTACACATAAGATTGTATTTATGATTCTTATTATTTATAGTGACTTTCAAAAACAATGAAGAATGAGTCCTTATTGAGCTTTACATATGAAAGTGCTGTAAAATGAGACCAGAAAGGACAAAAAGGAGAGCTTTATGGACAGCTCTCAGAAACAGCTGGCATTTAAGTAAATTCTTCTGTAATATTAACCAGAAACTGA